>PVKH010017534.1:0-15389 GCA_004027955.1 Chaetophractus vellerosus | reverse complement strand
ACCAAACATTATAATACTACGGCTATGATGGATATAAAATGGTGTATGTTATGTAATGTACTTTTATTTATATTACATACACAAAAAATCTGGATTTAGCATTTTATCATTGATTTGGGATGGGTTTTTTTGTATAAATTCAATTAAAGACAGGATTCAAAGAAATCATTCTTTCTAGCTAGGGACTTTTCATTTGTTTCTGCCTTACAAAGCTTAACAAAGTACTCTAGTCCTGAAATCTCATTTGAGTCTAAAACCTCTAAGTGGCAAAAAGAAATAATGAATAAAATGACATACTATTTTTATCAAGCTTTGCTAAAGAAACCTCACAAAAATTAGCAGTTCTTATCAAATTAATTCTAACAACAACATTAGTTTTAGATATGTCCATGGTGCTCTCCAGCACTTTCCAGAAAATAAAATGAAAGTAGGGTGCTGATATATTCTTTTACAAAGGGTTTTAGAAGCAACAATTTTCATTTGACCCAGCAATATCACTTGTAGTTCTAAACACAAAACTTTTGAAAGCAAGGACTTGAAGACATATTTGCACACTGATGTTCACAAACACCAAGAGAAATACAAGTGTCCAACAATGTATGAATGGGTAAATAGCATGTAGTAATTTCTTCTTTACAAGGGAAATCTGAAAATACTTAGACATGAATGAAAACCAAGCCACAATATACCATAATTTATGGGATGTTGCAAAGTCTTTAGACAAAAATTTGTAGCTGTGAAGGACTATATTAAAAAGGAAGACAGATATCAAATTAAGAACTGGGTTTGACATGTTGAACTGGAGAAAGAAGAGCATAATATACCCAAAGTTATCAGAAGGAAGGAAGATTAGAGAAGAGATAAATAAAGTAAGGTAGAAAAACAATTGAGAATAAACAATACAAAAAGTTGGTTATTTTTAAAGAACATCAATAAAATTAACAAGACTATCTAGATTCACAAAGGAAAAAAGACACAACTAAAATCAGAAATGAAAATGGTGATGTTACAAGTCTTGTAATAAACCATCATATTGAAACAGAACTTTTTTAGCGTATTATTAACTTTTGTTCATTTCTCAGCACCACTTATTACAAAAATCTAAATTTTCCTTCCTTCATCCATCATATAGTAGCTTCCATTTTATTTGCTAATGCTAATGTCATCAATAATATTTTGATTGTCCTTTAACAATTAAAGAATGACAGGATGCAGTTATTTAGAGAGGAAACCCTGAGAAATCCCTTCATCCTTAAGAAATTATTTCTAAGTTTTATAATTGATTTTCTTTTATTTGTTTACTGCTTACTAAAATAATATGGGGAGAAAATTTAAGGACAAAGGAGAATAGGGAAGAGTAGCTAAAGGAGAAATAGAAAAAAAGACAGAAAACAAGTGAGAGAAAAGATTAATAAGGATAAAAAGTTGGAGAGTGGGAAATAAATGACTAGACAAGAATAAGTGGATGTTTTAGAAAATTAGTCAATTATATAAAATATTTCTATGAAAAACTATGAGCCTGCTATAGATTTGCTACTTTTCCTTATAAAATCATGAACATTGTAAACACTGTGGTTTATCTCAACATTAATCCTCTTGGTAAATTAAATCAAATTAAATACTCCTATCAGAATGTATTCATAAATCGTCTTTGATCTTGGGACTTCTGGAGCCAAACTTATGACTATAAAATACAAAATGCAAAAGGATTGTGGGACTATGGCAGAATAGAAAGATATGGGAATTAGCCCCTCCACCAGAACAACTATTAAACAGGCAGGTACTTCCAGAAACAACTATTTTGAAATTCTAGAATATAGTAAAATACTGCACAGGATCCAGGGAAAATAGAAGGAAGAGGTTGGTAAATTGTGGTAAAGAGTAATAAATCAACCTCTTTCTCATGGTGGTTACTCCTGACCCACCCCTACTCTCACTGCAGGCTGTCATGGGGACTGGCAACTGGCTAGTTTGCTGGGGTATGGCTGAGTATAGTTAAAGACCGTACACTTCCTCATATTTGTAGGGGACAGTACAAGGGTGAAATTTTCTGGACAAATCAATAAAGTGCAGGTTTGGACATATGGACATATCTAAAACAATGGAGTGGCCAGCTGTAGCCCAGTTGGTAGGGCACCAGTTTACCACATAGGAGCCCCTGGGTTCAGTTCCTGTGACTTCCTTGAGCAGGCAGACCACCTTGAGAAGGCAAAGGAACCACTGGCAGGGCAAAGCCGTTACAGGCAGGGCAAAACTGCCATGGGCAGGGCAAAGCCTCCATGGGCAGGGCAAGCCCCTATGGGCAGGGCAAACCCCCAGGAGCAGGCAGGCTAAAACGTGGTGAAGCTGACTCAGGGGATCGCCACACTGGGAGGGGGACAAGCAGACATGGAGGAATGCAAGAATGAAAACAGCAAGAACAAGCAGAAAGGGGGGATATGGAATAAATAAATAAATAAAAATAAAAATAAATTAGATTAGATTAAATTAAATTAAATTGTACAATGGCGCTCCTGGGACTATTCTTTATCTCCTCCCCAGGGCAGTTTGGAATGAGTCTATGCCCCCTTCATGGGTCCTGGGCTTTGTTTCATCTGGGAAAGACTGACCAATGTAACTCTTTTGTAGCATGCATCCCCACCCAAAATTTACCTCCAGGTGAAAACTGCTTGAGTCAATAAAAGAGTGTAAGATATAATAGAGAAGGACAGCATGAAGAAAAGGCGTATCTGCTTTCAACACTCAAGAGATGGAGAAAGTTTGTCTCCCTGAAGATAGAGGTGCATTGAAGGTAATGTAAATGGGAACTCCAAAGCAAATAGCAATCACAAGTGCAGGACAATAAGTCCCAGAAAGGGAGGAAGCTGCAATTCCATTCTTCTTCAGCAGACCTTCTTGGAAAGAGGGCTGACATTCAAAAAAATCACTGTTATATCACCAGTTATTAACAAATTCAAGAAACAGGCATAAAAGGGAATAAACCTCAGAGTTAGCCTTTTTAATATTAAAATGTACAATATGTAACAAGGATTAACAAGACAAATGAAAACATGAAATGATGGACAATTGAAAAGAAGAGGATAAAAATTCAGAAAACACCAAAGAAGAAGACCAGAATGTGAACATGCTGAGAAAAGAATTCAACAAAAAAGTACCTTAAAAATGTTCAAAAAATAAAAGAAAATACAGAGAAAGAACTAAAGGATAATAGAAAAACAATAAATGAGCAAATTGAGAATCTCAATAAAGTTAACAACTTGGGTAATTATAAATGCCAGCACTATTGTACTGTATTTTTTGGTATGTTACTCCATTTTTTACTATCTTCAACAGCAAAAATACAAATATATAAAAATAATAAAAAAGAGTTTTTATGGCTAAGAGATTTCAAAGTGAGTTGGGAGGTCATTCTGGAGGTTATGTTTAGGCAGGTCTCAGACAAATTAGACCACCACTGTAACTAACTCAAAGAATAGAACTCATGAAGGCTGTAGGAACATCCAGACACCCAAAGTAAGGCAAACAGCTTAGTGAAATCAATACCCGATTGGTGGGGCCTATTTGGGAATATATAATCATCTTTTTCCCTAATATTAACATAGTTAAACTCATTTATAATGCCCCAATCATGATTCTTCTAATCTTTTTATTTGAACCTATGATTTTCAATCTACCTGTTAAATATATTTCTAAGAGACTTAAATCTTCAAATTGTTCATATGCCAGTTAAGCCTTGAATCCCAGCTAAGCTGTGGGCAACTCCTACTCTCCAGTTGTTTAAGTTATGTTGTCCTGTACAATCAATAAAAAATGATGATTGACAAGTCCAATACAAAAACAAAAAAACAAGGAGTGCCTATAGTTGCAAGTGAAATAATCATTTCATCTGCCCCATAATATCTCAGTCCCCTCTCAACCTGAAGCAATCAAAGCAGACATTATTCCAAATACCTCAAGATTAAGGAATGAACAGTCTTAAAGATGGAGTGACTACAGACCTAAGTAGATTTATTGTTAATATAGTTCTTATCTTGAATTAAATGGAAGAGCTTGTAACATTGATATAAAGGTACTGGTTGCCAGGGTTTAAGAAGGGGGGAGGAGGAGTGATGAATGGTGGAACACTGGGCATATTTGGGGTGGTGAGATTCTTCTGTATCATACTGCAATGATGGGCACATGACATTATGCATTTGTCAAGATCTGTGGAATTTACAGCAAATGTGTAAACCATAGTGTCAACTCTACATTTTGGTTAACAGCAATGCTTCAATACTGGTTCATCAACTGTAACAAATGCACTACACTAATCTAAGATGTTATTAATAGGGGAAACTGTGTGTGGGTGTGGGGGTTATAGGAATTCCCTATACTTACAGTGTAATAGTCCTGTGAATGTAAGTCTAAAACTTCTCTAAAAATAAAAACAAATCCTCTATGTTTGAAAATGTCAATAAGATTGACAAAATTTTAGCTAAATTGACAAAAGAAAAAAGTGAAAGGACAGAAATAACTAGTATCAGAAATGAAGATGGGATATTTCCACTGATCCTAATTAAATTTACAAAAGGAGTATTAAAGGATACAATGACCAAATGTGTGCCAACAAGTTAGCTAAACTAAATGAAATGGACAAATACATAGAAACATCTAATTTACCTACAAAGACTCAGGTAAATATAGCAGTCCTCAAAAAAAAAAAAAAAGGACGAAAATATTTGTATCAGTAATTAAAAGCCTCCCAACAAAGAAAAGCCCAGGACCAGATGGCTTCACAGGTAGATTCTACCAAGCACTCCAAGAATAATTAATACTAATACTGGTCAAAATCTTTTAAAAATTTGAACATGAGGAAACACTTCCTAACTCATTTGGTGAGGCCTGCATCACCCTAATAAAAAAGCCAAATAAAGTACAATAAAAGAAAATGACAGACCAATTACTCTTTTGAATCTAGATGCAAAATTCCTCAACAAAATAGTAACAAAATGGATTCCAAGAGTATATTAATATTAGTATATACCATGTTCTATTGGGATTTATTCCAGGTATGTGAAAATGGTTCAACATATGAAAATCAATTAAAGTAATACATAACATTAATCAAATGAAGCAGAAAAATTCATTCCATCTCAATTGAAGCAAAAAAGGCATTTCATAGAATCCAGCTTCCTTTCTTGATACAAACACGTAGATAAATAAGAATGGAAGGAAATGTCCTCAAGATGACATAGGGCGTATATCATACTCAAGGATGAAAGACTGAAAGTTTTCCCTCTAAAATCAGGAACAAGAGTTGGATGCCAACTGTCATCACTGTTATTTAACATAGAATGGAAAGCCCAAGCTTAGGCAAAAAAAAAGAAGTAAAAGACATCCAAATTGGGAGGGAAGAAGTAAAACTTCCACTCTGCAACTAACATGATCCTATATGTAGAAAGTCCTGAAAATTCTGCAACAAAATTGTTGTAACTAATAAGAGATTCAGCAAAGTGTCAGGGTACAAGATCAACATGCAAAAATAAGTAGTGTTTCTATGTTTCTATACACTAATAATGAGAAACCAAGGAGGAAATCAAGAATAAAGTGCATTTACAAGAACAGCAAAAAAAATTATTATCTAAGAGTGAATTTAACTAAGGCAATAAAGAACTTATACATGGAAAGCTACAAAACTTTGTGAAAAGAAATCAAAGAAGACTTAAATAAATAGTGCGACATTCCATGTTCACTGATTGGAAGGCTAAATATTGTCAAGATATCAATTCTACCTAAAATGATTTACAGCTTCAATGCAATCCCAATCAAAATTCTCATAGGTTCCCCCCCCCTCAAAACTTTTTAAAAGTCAAGTTTATTAAGATATCACTTACATGATAATGATAAAGCAATTCTCAATATGTAGTAAGCGAGTTTGTGACCTTGCAGCACAGCAATTACTGGGAATGTTTTTTAACATTCTTTCTTTACAACTGGGCTTTCCCACTTTCTTGGTTGGATCCAACAGTCATGAATTGAAGCCATCTTCGTCTCTTGAGAGAGTCTCCAAAAAAGCTACTTAAATACCAGAGACATTTTTGTAACAACAGACTCCTTGGGCCCAATGACAGATCTACTGAAACTTCTAAATCTCTTGCATAAAGATTGTGGAAGCTGAAGAAACACTACCCTACTTTGCAATGCTAGTCTTATGATGCCCTCTTGATGTTGGGCACACCAACCAGGTAAAAATGTTAATTTTGCTAACGAAAATGACGAATACAGGATTTGTTCTACTCTCCAGTATTTATTACTTGAGCTCAAGTTAAACTAATAGCAAAATAAGTTTGGCAAACACCCCCCCCCCAAACTCTCTAGTTACCACAGAGAAAGATTTATATTCTAAGACGGAAAAAATAAAGGAACACATGAGTTTAAAGGAGTCACCGCACGCGGCTAATGGCCAGAGAGAAGAAGAAAGTTCCGGCCGGCTTGGGCGTGACAAGGACCCAGGCGAGCGAGCACAGCACCCGGGACCCAGGAGGGGAGCGTCGAGCCGCTGCGTCGCCGATTATTTATAGTCTAATAGCTTATTTTGAAAAAAATGGAAAAGTCAGTCATCAAATTTCTTTTGAAAGTAAGGAGCCCTGAATAGTCGGAAAAAGAAGAGTATATTTGGTGAACTCATACGTCCTGACTTTAAATCAAATTACAAAGTTACAGATGTCCAACAGTTTGAAACTGGCCGAATGATGGATATATAGACCAGTTGAATCAAAATGAGATTTTAGAAATAGACCCCTCACATCTATAGTCAATTGATGTTTGACAAGGCTGCTAATTCTGCTCAATTGGGAAAGAACAGTATCTTCAACAAAGGGTGTTGAGAGAACTAGATATCCTTATTCAAAAGAATGAAAGAGGACCCTTACCTCAAACCATATGTAAAAGTTACTCAGGGTGGAGCAATATAAGAATTAGGCCTATAAAAGTCCTGGAAGAAAATGTAGTGAAGCATCTTCAGGATCTTGTGTTAGGGCAATTGTTTCTTAGGGTTTACCCCCAAAGT
The DNA here is from genome assembly GCA_004027955.1 of Chaetophractus vellerosus. Lineage (NCBI taxonomy): Eukaryota > Metazoa > Chordata > Mammalia > Cingulata > Chlamyphoridae > Chaetophractus > Chaetophractus vellerosus. The sequence goes on along the minus strand of PVKH010017534.1, from coordinate 8,341 downwards.
ACAAGCAACAATAACAACGAAAGTAGATAAATGGGGCATCCTTAAAATTAAAAACTTTTTCGCATCAAAAGACTGTCAAGATTTGAAAAAACAACCTGCTCAATGGCAGAAAAGTATTGGAAACCACATTTCCTGTAAGGGTTTAGTGTCCAGCATATATAAAGAAATCCTACAACTCAAAATAGAAAAGGCAAACACTCCAATTTAAAAATGGGCCAAAGACTTCAAGAGGCATTTCTGCAAAAAGGATATACAAATGGTTAAAAGGCACATGAAAAGATGCTTAACATCACTAGCTACTTGGGAAATGCACATCAAAACCTCAATGAGCTATCATTTCATACCAACTAGAATGGCCACTGTAAAAAAAAACAAACACACAACTACAATTGTTGAACAGGATATGAATAAATAGGAACACTCATTCACTGCTGGTGGCAATGTGAAATGGTGGAGCTACTACAGAAGACATTTTGGCAGTTCCTCAGGAAGCTAAGCGTAGAATTACCTTATGATACAACAACCCACTCTTAATTATATACCCAGAAGAACTGAAAACAGCAACTCAAAGAGATATTTTCACACTGATAATCATTGTGGCATTATTCACAAATGGCCAAAAGTAGGAGGCAACCCAAGTGTTCATCAAACAATGAAAACCAGAATTTAGACTTAAGAAATTTAAACATTCAAGGGGAAAATTTATGTAAATGTACTTTCATTTCTTGAGGATGTCTGTTCATGTAGCCTGATGTAGTATCCACCTAGTATAAGGTATTGACTTATTTATCCTAATCCTTGATTAGAAAAATTAAGTCAAATTAATAAGTGTGTGTAAAGGAAAATGAGTACTTAATATAAAAGCTAATATTTATTGTCTCCAAATATTAATATTTCTTGTAAAAAGTGCCCTTAATTTCTTATATTCACTATTTTCTTTCCAAAGTACTAAAGAATAATATATAAGAGTCTGCAACCTCTTGAACATTTGAGAACTTGAGAATTAAAGCTGCAGATGTTTCTTTCAGGCTTTATTCATTTAACAAACTTGTTCATTTATCAATATTATATAAGCATTTTGTGCTAGCCTTAATAATTTTGTTTGAAAAGTAGTTTCACTATTTAGACAGCATCAGTGAAAAGAGATTTTCTTTCAAGTTGGACACAGAGCTGATACTTTTCTAGGAAAGGAAAGGATAGTAACTGTAACAGTGCTGTTAAGGAAAGAATAATATCTCTCAAAGAATCTCAGCAATTCTTAATTAAATCTTTCCAGTGGGGAAAATTTGCTAGAATAAATGATGTCCTCTTTTTAAAGAAGCCACTCTGTAAACTTTGCATTATTAATGATAAATATTTTATCTGAGTTAAGAAATTATGAAGAACTTCTACAAATGAGGATGGGTTGTAATGTAGAAAAACCACAGAAAGTGACTTCTGCATTTTATTTTTTAAACACAGTTTTAGCTTGAATTTTCTACCACACACATTTGATTTTTAAAAACTGAACAAATTAGTTTTTCCTCAACTTTCTAGTATATTATCTGTGTTTGTGTGTGTGTATGCACCACACACACCTCACTTAAGTGCAATTAAAAAACATGTATATATCATATTTTTCAATAAATGTAATTGTATTTATCTTTTATGAAAAACTACCTCTAAAACTCTGTTCTTGCTATTTTTCTTTTATTTTTTAGCTTTCATGATATATACCAAATAGTTAACGTTAGGTAAAAACATTCAACAAGTATTTAAAAAAACATATTTTAAGTAACCCTGTTGTGATTGTTTTCTGTGTTGTTTATCTTTTTGTTCCATTGGTAATTGAGCTCTAAATTTTCTGCCTATGGAGTTTAAATTACTTTTTATGTCTCCTTTTTAAATCTTTATTAATGGCCCTTATTCTATATATCATGGCTTATTACACACATATCAATATGATATTTTCTAAGTGAGGGAAAAAAGGAGAAAGGCAATTTAAACAAAAATTAGATTATAAAGTGGCACAAAAATATCCACATAAGTCTCAATTGCAGACTTTCAATTAAATTTTTAAAGCTTTCTGTAAATAATCATAAGCATTCTGATGATTTGGACTATTATGGAATACTAAAGTGTAATTAGAAAATAAAACAAGGCTAAATGACAGTGTATATGATGCAGAAACTCCATATTGTCAAATATTTAAGTTTTAAGGGGAAAGGGAATTGTATATATATGCAATTATATCTGTTTCTTGTTGGGCCACATGTAGACATGTTGCAGGAACCTACGTCTTCCTTCTGGCGGTCATGGCTTATGACCGGTATGTGGCCATAGGCTTTCCTCTTCTTACACTCTCATCATGACCAAGGTTTTCTGTGCCCAGCTGACAGCTGGAACGTGGACAGCAGGGTTTCTTTACTCTGCTCTACATATGGTATTTACCTTCTGCATGTCTGTTAAGTCCAATTAGGTTAACCAGTATTATTGTGGCATCCCACCAGTAGTGGTACTCTCCTGTTCTTCCACATATGTGGCAGAGATGCTTGTTTTAGTGGAAGGAGTTGTCTTGGGGATCAGTGCTTTTCTGGTCATCTTTATTTCTTATATCTATATCATATCAACCATCCTAAAGAACCAGTCAGCCGAAGGGAAGTGCAAAGCCTTCTCCACATGCCCATTTCACCTGATTGTGATCGGTTTTATGGCACAACAATATTTACATATAGCCACCCTTCCTCAGCCAGAGAGAGACTCATCTCAATGCTGTATGGGGTAATCACTCATGATTTACAGCTTGAGAAATACAGAGTTTAAAGGAGCACTCAGAAAGATTTTATGTTATAAAACATATTTACAGGTCACATAATATTGAGAAAATTATCACTCTACTTAGATTGTATTCATAGGGAGAATTGAAATAATTCATAGAAAAATAACTATATCTAAATACCTATCTATATAATGTAGACATGCCTATGTATTTTCAGAAATTCTCACACTCTTGTGCATTCACATACACACACATATATAAATATATACCTAAGTTATGCATATTTCTATCCACTGGGATCATAAAAATTATCATCCAAACACAGACTTTTTTGAGAGTAAATCAGAGTAGTTATAATTGCACTGATATAAGTGGTATATACTGGACCTGTCTTATACAAATTGGGTTCTGTGGCCATGTAACCAATGTCCATATCCATAGACAGAGCTGTACCTATATCTATACCTATACTTATATCCATTTTTAACTATATCTGTTATCTATAGCATCTGTATTATCTATACAATTTAAACCTATATATTAATACTTGAACATGTCTTCTAATTGGTTACCGATATTTTTATTTTTATCAATTTTTCCTAGTGATTCAGATTAAAATTACCAAAATTAATTTTTGCTCTTTCTTGAAGCTCAGCACTTCCACTCTGTGTGAGTAGAGAGCTGTCATTTCTAACCACAGGTTAGTCAGCATTCTCAATTTATTTTCTCATCCTCTACCTGTAGAAATTCACAAGTTTCTATCTGGACCACTGATTATGTAATACACTATCTTAAATTAGCAATAATGTATAGTTTCTCCATGATACTCCCCAACCCTGTGCATTTCTATTACTTCCTGAAATAGCCCCCAGGCTGGTGATCACATTTCTTTGTGTTCTATTATAGCAGGCAATAGTCACCTATTTGCTCCATTTTCTGACTATTCACCCTCTAGTATTCAATAGTTTCTCTCTTCCTCTTACATACATTCTGTCCTTTCTTTATGACTAAGTGTACCAATTGCATCACTAGTAAAATGATCTTATAATACTCAAAGACATATTTTCTTTCTTCTTCTGGGCTGTCATTGATCTATTAGCCATTTTTGAAGATTAATTAAATTATAATATAATCATATGTAGCTTTGCCTTAAAAGCTAGAGGTTATAAGCACTTTAAAATAACATTCTTTGGAATCAAGTACATTATTCAAATATCAGCAATGTCTCAATATATATCTTCTACAACTTTACAGACTTATTCATAATAGTTCTTATTGAAATATCTGCCAAATAGATTTGGACAGAGTAGGAAAATCCATACAATCTTGAACAATGAAATTAAGTAATAATTGCATATATTTGATATTTGTTTTTGATTTATTCTCTATAGAAGTGTTTATATGTGATATTAAAGAATCAAAGATAATTCTCATTGTATAAAAACATCATTGGATTTTTAAGCAAAATACATAAGGTTCTGTAGAACTTAAACTTAAAACAATTGCTCATTTTTGATACATGAAAATCAAATATTTATTTAATATTTCATCAGTAAATAGAACTAATTGTCTTTACCAAACAAATTGATATTAGAGTTATATTTGTATTACAGAAACCACTGTGAAACTCAAATTCTGTCTTGTTTGAATTAGATTAGAGGTTATGTAATGCAGGGGAAGGATAGTAGGTTTGAGAATTGGCTGCTAAGGGACAGGTGTTTTAATTTTGATTAATGAAATTTCTCTAAAATTGATTGTGGTGATGAATGCACAACTGTGTGATAAAATCAAAAGCTATTGAATCCACACTTTAGATGGATTGTATGGTATATGAATATATCTCAAAAAATTGCTTTAAGACAAAGAAAAAGTTCTGTGTTGCTAGAAATAGTGTTTTTCTCACTAAGTCTTACACAAATTATGCCTTTTTGGGACAAGACTGGAAGAAATTGAAAAAGTTAAAAAAATTAATTTTAGGTTTCCTCAATCATATTAAACTACAGCCTTTTTGTAGAATATGTTTTTGTAGAATGATAAATTTTATGAAATCATGGTAATTCTAATTCCTCCTTATTAAATAAGAAAAATAATTGAAATACAAGTAAGTGTGTGGCATTTCTCTCTACATCCATGCTGAGATATTTTGGGAAAATTGGCCTCAATTCATGATTATTTAAGTTGAATGAGATTGGTGGGTGGCATAATTTCCTTTGTCTTATGTAGATAAGACTATCTAAAGCTAGATATAATAATAAATTGATGTCATTATTTTTCTTGAATATACCATAGTTTACAGTCATAGAAAAAAATAAGGAATATAATTCTTCTCTCTCTATTTCCTAAAAGTCACAGTTGTGTTAAAATCCTGGTGAAATTACTTGACAATTACACTCTGAGTGACTTCTCATGGGATGTTGCTGAAACTTTAGCAAATATGTGAATGGATAGTCCAGGTTAAAATAGGTCCTCCTTTAAAATTCAAGACACAGCACAGGTGTGACTAAATTTGTTAGGTTTGGATAATTGGTACATGTGAAAATAATTTGGCAACTTATATACTACATTAAAACTAGATGGATATCAATCATGGATGCAATAGAGATGACTGCAAGACTGGAGGAATTTCCTGTTGATAGAAGGAAATAAAATGACTTTCCTTTTATTAGGAAAAAAAGAAAAATTGCTGTCAGGGAGATAGGGAAGAATAAATGGCAAAAAAGATATAATTAACTCTAATTCAAAAGAAGCCATAAATTCAGTGGTTAATGTGGCTGTTTGGCAACACTGCTACTTCAATTCCAGGGTAGTTGTCCACTGCAGGTAAGACATCCTATAATCAGGGTATATTTAATTAGTTCATTTATATCTATGTGACACAGGGAATTTTTCAGATTAGTGATTCAACAGAGCAAAGCTGATCTGCTGTCATTGTTGCTGCTTCATTCTTAATTTGTAGGAACGTGGGGTCTGATACTCCAAGTTACAATAAGCCTGCCACTAAGTCCTGTTGAGTTATTTTAGACTTCTGTGTGAGTGCATCCAATTGAGAATTCTTTAATGCAAAAGTACTACTGTCCTTTGAATAAGCATATGCATATTGACATGGGGATATTTGTTTTATTCTTCTCCATAAATATTGATTGCAGCAATGACCTAATTGGAGGCTGTCCCTACTATTGACCCTCAATGAATGATCACATTTGTCCAAAATTCTATGGAGATTTTACTGGTCATATATGGTTAGCAGAGAATAAATTGTTCTTCCTCCAATCTGCAAGTATATCTGCTGTTTAGACAGACTGATCACATCTCTTATGTGGGAACATATATTCATACTAAGGGTTAATCTTTTATATATTCATTAGAAAATCAGAACACATATTGAGCAACAACTGAAAAATCTTAAAGCCAGGGATTACAAGATGGAAAAACCATAGTCAAGGAGACTGGATCATGTATAGGGGTTCCCCTTGTTACATTTGTGTTATGTTTATTTAATGTATTCTTATAATCTGGGATTTGTCTTGGCTTTGGATTTTGTGAGCCAAATTCACAGACCTATGTGCTAACTAAAATGAATCTTCTGTTCAGAACTTGTTGTATCCCATTCTCAGTAAACTTCTCAAGTACAGAGTCTTTATTGACTGGCTAATAGGCATTATGACTGCTACAAAGTCTTTCCTATTCAGTTATTTGCCATCCTTCAAAAAAGAAAGAAGATTGTGGCCCCCAAATGCTCACCAACAGCCAAAAAAATATGAAGGAAAAGTAAGTTTCTCCTACATCTCCTATTGCAATTCATTTACCATATTTCCCTCAAACAAACAATCAAGCAAACAAACAAAACTTCTTCCCACAATGTTCCCAATCCCATATATGATAATTCAGTTTTCAATTTGCATAGGTCAATCATTTATGACTACTCTCGTTCACACCTCATATCTGAGTAATGAGTTTTATGTCTATGCCCAGTCTACAAATCATCCTTGAAGTAGCCACAGTAGGCCAAACCACCATCAATTTTTACTGCACTATTAAAATAGCCTCCTCAGTAGTTTCCTGATTTCCAATTCCCTAACAAATAATCTCTTAGCACTGTGTCCATACAGGTACTGAAATGCCACACATTTGCTCAGAACAGAACTTTTAATGACATTCAGAGAAAAAATGTATTTGTTTATCATGAATGATAGGGCTTCCATGATTTGGCCTCCTTGAAGACATCTCTATACCTCTCCAACTTCCAACCTGCTATAACGCTTCTGGTCATCTTGCTGTTTGTATTAGTTTCCCAGTGATGTCACTCAAAATTATCACAAACTGGGTGCTTAAAACTATAGAAATTTATGGTTTTACAATTTTACAGGTAAAAATTCTGAAAACAAACTGCCAGCAGAACCGTGTTCTCCTGTCAAAGTCAGAAAGCAGCTGGTAGCTGCTGTTTTAACTTTGCCTCAGGCATGAGGGGAAGCTGGATGGACTGAAAATCACAGCACTTGTAGGGAAATGCTCCTTTCCATCTAGATCTGATTGCAGCTCTAGCCTAAGCCCAAGCCCTACTTCCAGTGCAGCAAGGAGGAAACTGTTGGAACCTGCACCAGCCTCTCCAGGAAACTACAGGCCACAGCATGGAGGGCAGTGATCATCTTACTATGGCAGCATTAGCTGCCTCAGGAGCTATTCTGTGACTGGAGTTGAAAGCTCCATTTCTGTAAAACAGGGGAGGAAGAGACAGATGGGCACCAACTTCAGCTACTGATTAGTACATTTGGCTGACTAAAGTATAACCCTAAGGACAGCTAAAGTTTGAACCTATACAAGTCAGAAGAGGCTGGTAACTGCCATTTGATTCCACCCACACAGAAGCTGGGCTGATTGAAAATCACAGTGATGATAGGGAAAAGTTTCTTTCCACCCAGGTTGGCCTACAGCCCTAGCCTAGGCTTCAGCCTCAACTCTGACAGATAGGAAGCTGGCAGGACCTGCACCAGCCTATCCAGGTAACTGCAGGTACATTCAGCTGACACAGACTGAGTAGTCCCATGTCTACTGGGTCACCTGTGATCATTTTGTATATGCACGGTGTAGGTTTCTGCCCACAACTGCAGCTCCATCCACCCCAGGTAGGGGAGGAAGGGAATGACTTCATCAATCTCTCTGGGCAACTACTGTCTAGGTCTGCATGATTTTGATTATTACACATGGCTGTGGCTCTGTCCCTTCTGGCAAAGGAGAAAGATGGAAGAAACTTCACTGGTCCCTAGAGAAATGGAAACAGCTTTAACCACCACAGTTTACAGGACCAACTACATCCTCAGTTCTTATTACACAACAAGCAAGGGAGAAAGAGCAAGAAAGCCCTAAAGTAAAGAGAAAAACTGCACCCAGAATAAATATATCTAGCAAGCCAGATGCCAATTCACCAACAAAAAAATTATAAACCATACCAAGGAAGATATGGCTCAGTTAAAGAAACAAGATAAGCCTCCAGATGATATAAAGGAGTTGAGAAAACTAATCATAGATGTGTAAACAAATATTCTTAATAAATTCAATGAGATAGCTAAAGAGATTAAGGATATT
>PVKH010017533.1:0-15387 GCA_004027955.1 Chaetophractus vellerosus | reverse complement strand
CATCCTTTCATGGAACTGAATAGCACCTGAGTTTTCTGCTAGCCTTCCCTCCCACCTGCCTGTGCCACCACCTGTTCTCTGCTCTTGTTTCATTATCCCCAGGCTACCTACTCTACTCCCAGTATCTGCCTGGGCCCCACTCCCACCTCCCACCCACTCTTTTTACGGAGAGGGCTGTATTGACTCGTTTGGATCATCTTCTGGGGCTTGCACACATACTTCCCTCCTCCCAACTTAATCTTTAGCTTTGCTTAAGCCCTTGGTTCTACGTAAGAGAGAATCCTACGTCCATCAGACTACTTGGTGTGGTACAGATCGGGGAGCCAGTCAAAGGACAGAAATTCTTACCCAGATATATGCAGTTTCAAGTGCTGATTGTAGCTTATTATCAGTACCTTAGAAACTCCATGTGAGCCCCTTCCTTATTGCATCCCCAGCTTAGGTGACCATTACCCTGTATTTTGTGTTAATAATTTCATTGTTTTTCTTTATAGTTTTGCCACCTATAAATGTGTTCCTAGAATATACATATGTGAAGGTTTACTTGTTTGTACTTCTATATAAATTTATAGCTAATCTTATATGACACACTTTTTTCACTCATTTTGTTTTTATGAGTTTTCTTTGTTGATGCATGAAGCTGTATTTTATTTATTTTCACGGTCCCCTTCCATTGTATGATTAAACCATTCCACTGATGAGTATTTAGATTTCTCTTATAAACAATACTGCCATGAACATCCTTTTTAATGAGCATAAGTGTGTTGGGTTTATTTTCCTTAAATAATCTAATCTGTCAGTGTTTTCCTTCTTATTCCAAGGTCATAAAATAATTATTTTATATTTTCCCAAGGAACATGTCTAAAAGTTTCACTAGGAAATCACCAGGAGCAGAAGGTCATTAGGTTTGCTTATCTTCAACTTTATTAGATAATACTAAACTTTTCCAAAGTAGTTATACCAGTTTATACTCCTGCTGGAAGTGTGTTGCTTCATTTCCTCAGTAACACTTAATATTGTTGGTTTTTCCATTTTCCCAATCTTGTGGATATGAAATGTTATCTCTTTGTGGTTTTAATTTGCACTTCCCTGACTACTAATGAGATCAAGGGTCTTTTTATATATCCATGAGCCATAGCATTTCCATGACTATACAATGCTTGTTCATGACTATCCATTTTCATTTGTCTTCTTTTTATTACTATGTATCTGAATGCTAATTTTTGGTCAGGCATCTGTGTTGCAGATATCTTCTTTTCAGTTTTGTCTTGTTTCTTTATACTCCTTTGTTATCGTTTTGATTAATAGAAGTTTTTTTATTTTTAGCACAATCTAATTTGTCAAGCTTTTCCTTCCTACTCCAAGTGATAAAGGTTTTATCCTATAATATCTTTTAAAAGTTGCATAGGTTTGCCTTTCACACTTAAGTCTTTAATATTCCTGGAATTTTATTTTATGTTTAATGTGAGGCAGGGTTCCAGTTTCATTTTTTTTTTCATATCTGGCTTGATCACAATATCACAGGGGTATTGTAAAAAGTCTTTCTTTACCACACTGATTGCAGTAACATCTCAGACATAGCCACATGTGTCTGTTTCTGTGCTGTCTATTCATTTCTATTAGTTGTTTTTTTTTTCCTCCTGTACCAACATCCACACTTATCTTAGTTACAATAACTGTTTGATAATTCTTGCTTATCCAGTTGAGCAAATCTCCCCTTATGTTCTTCTTTGGGAGTGTCTTGGCTATCCTTGGCCTTTTGTTCTTCCACGTAACTTTTGGAATCATTAGATGACATCTTTTGGGACTTTTTTTTTGGAATAGCATTGAATACATAAACCAATTTACATTTTATGATATTGACTCTTCGTGAACCTGTTATATTACCTCCATTTTTAAAAGTTTTACACTTATTATATTAGACTAATTTCTATGTACTTTATATTCTTACTCTTTTTTATATTTTCTTATTATTTTATTTGATTTTTTATATTTTACATTTAGCAACCATGCTAAACTTTTGCTAATCCTGTTGCTTTATCTATAGATTCCTTTTGGTTTTACCAGTAAAACCAAAATAAATAAAGATATTTATCAATATCTTCTGCATCTATTGAGATGATCCTATGATTTTTTAGTCTTTTCATCTGTTAATGTGGTGAATTACATTAATTGACTTTCTTACATGAAACCAGACTTGCCTTCCTGGGATAAACCTAACTTGGTTATGATTACGTAAGCCTGCTGTTCTTTTTGGGATTCGGTTAGTATTTTATTTAGGATTTTCTTCATCTAATTGCATGAGTGAGATTGGCATATAATGTTTTCCTCATACTGATCTTGTCAGGTTTTTTAATTGAGGGTAGGCTATCCTTGTAAAATAAATTGGTGTTTCAATTTTTCTATACTTAATTTTCTGTAATAGGATAATTTAAAAATTAGCAGAAAGTATAACTTCTAAACACTTAAGGGGGGAGTAATAGAGAAAATGAGGAATAAATTAAAAGCAAAATCTTAAATTACATAAAAGAAAGAAAAGAAAGAAAACAAACCTCCCTTCCCCCTGAAAGAGATAAGCATAGATCACTAGCATGCACAAAGTAAGATAGTGGAAATCAATCAAATAGTAATTACGAAAAGAAAAAATGTTCCAGTTAAAAGACACAGACATTTAAAACTCAGCACTATGATGTTTACAAGTGACACCTAAAATATCAGAACACAGAAATTTGAAAATAAAAGGGTGGAAAAAGATAGACCAAGAAAATGCTAATTAAAAAAGCTAGGATACCTATTTAATGTCAGACAGAAATAGACATTAAGGCAAAACACATTACAACTTCATAATCCCTGAACTGCAATTCCAAAATCCCAAAAGTCTGAAAACTGAAGTTTTTCATAAACTTGGAGCAAAATCTCATTTGGACCTTACATGAAATGAAATGTTTATAGTTTTTATTCATTTGTTTTGTTGCAGAAATCTCATTGTGTTTGATTACAGATACTATTCCAGATCCCACTTGAGTGATATATATGTACCATATTACATTTCTAAAATTTCCAAATTTCTAAAATTTTAAAAATCCAAATTATTCTGAATTCCAAAACATGTCTAACCCCCAAGAGTATCAGGTAAGGGCATAATTGTATAACAGTAAATTGTTTAGTTCACCAGAAGAATATAAGATTAGACTAGTATAGTAAGAAAATATGTAAGGCAGTGGGCTGCAAATAATGACTTCCTTCAAAAAGTACAGTATGGAAAGAAGTGGGGAGTAACTTTACTGTGGAGAAACCTGATAAACATGTCACCCAGGTGATCAAGGTCAACTGAACAGTTGTAAATTATTTTGAGTAAGTACTTTTGATATGATATGATAAAAATGACATTTCCCCTTTGTGATCTTCCTTCCAAAAACCTATTACCCTAGTCTAATCATGAGAAAAACATAAGACAATTCCAATATAGTGGCATCATACAAAATACTTAACCTAGTACCCCTTAGAACTGTCAAGATTATCAAAAACAAGGAAAGTCTTGAGAAACCAGCACAGCCAGGAAGAACCTACAGAGACATGACAACTAATTGTAATGTATTTCTCTGGATGGGATCCTGAAACAGAAAAAGACATGAGATGAAACTAAGGAATTCTGAATAATGTATAGACTGTAGTTAATAAGCTATCTAATACATACCATACTCTAATGTAAGATATTATTACTAGAGGAAGCTAGATGCAGGATATATGGGTATTCTCTTTAGTCCTTTTTCAATGTTTCTATAAATCTAAAACTATTCTAAAAAATAAAACCTGTTGTTTTGGAAAAAAACAAACAGCATTACTTTCACAAGCAACCTATTGCTAGGGCTATGAAATAGAATAGTAGCTCCCCCATAGATGTCCACGTCCCAATCCCCAGAATATATGAATATGTTGTGTTACATGGTGAGAAGGAATTAAGGTTGCACATGTAATTAGGGTTGCTAATCATCTGACCTTAAGAAAGGGGGATTATCCTGGATTATCTGGATGATTCCGATGTAATCACAAGATTCCTTGACAGTATAAGTAGAAGGCAGAAGAGTCATATTTAAAGTAAAACAACATAAGACACTCAGCCAGCCATTGCTAGCTTTGAAGGTAGAGGAAGGAGCCACAAGCTAAGGAATGCAGATGGTCTCTAGAAGATAGAGAAAGCAGAGAAGTGCGTTCTCCCCTAGAGCCTCCAGAAGGAATGCAGCCCTGCCAACTCTCTGATCTTAGTCCAGTGAGACCCACTTCGAATTTCTGACTTCCAGAGCAATAAGATAAATTTGTGTTGTTTATCTTTAAGCCACTTTAAACACCATATACACACATGCACAATGCAAACATTGACAGAACTACAAGGATAAATAGATTAATCTTCAATCAGAAGTACAGATTTCAACACACTTCTTGATGATAGATTGAGCAGACCAAAAAGGAAAAAAAAAAAAAAAAAGAAAGAAAGAAATGACATGGAAGAATTGAACACTGAATTAAGAATGTAATAGACATGTATAATATAGAATACTTTACCCAGCAACTGCAGAATCAGAATTCTTTGCTAGCACCCATGGAACTTTTATAAAAACATACCACTTATTGGGCCATAAAGCAACTCCCAAAATTTCCAATTATTGGTATCATGCAGATGATATTCTCTGACTATAATGCAACTAAGTTAAAAATTAATAAGAAAAAATAATACTGAGGGGAGGGTCATGTTTGAAAATTTAAAGTCTTCTGAGAACTCATAGGTCAAATAAGAAATAGTGGAAATTATAAAATATTTGGAACTGAATGATAAAAATGTGAATTGTGTGGGATGCAATGAAAACAATACTTAGAAATGTAAGTTATTTTCTCTTAGCCCATTGGTTTCCATTTTTGCTATTTGAAGTCAGGTATTAATCTCTTTGATGTTCTGTAGGTTCAATATGATGTTTCCAAGATGGATGCAACCCTGATTGAGATTCATTGAGCTTTTTTTTTTTTTAGGAGGTACCAGAAATTGAACCCAGGACCTTATATATGTGAAGCAGGCACTCAACCACTGAGCTACACCTGCTCCCATCATCGGGCTTTCTTAATCTTTTCTTGCTGGGCTGTACTTTAATCGTTTCTTAGAGTCTCATTTTATATGCTCTGTTGTTTACACATACTTGGAGTTCTTTATTTCATTTACGATATTGTTAGGTCTAAAAATTCCTTTTGGCTCATTTGGAAATCTGCTTGGTCATCTTTTTATAGTCTCTTGTTCCTTGCACATATTTTCAAATATCTCATTTATTTTTTAACATACTAAACAAATATATTAACATTTTCGGTATCTGGGAATTCAGATACCTGAAGTCTCTGTGGGTCTGATTCTGCCATCTCTGTTTCTGTTGCCTTTTCACTCATGCTGCCTTGTTTCCTTATATCTCTTAGTTTGTTTCCTCTGATCATTGTTGTTGTTGTTGCTGCTGCAGGAATTCTTTAAGAGAAGATTTGTATTTGTTACTAATTGCTTTGGGAGCACTACAGTCCAAGGCCATTGTGTTTAAATTAAAATTTCCAGCTAAAGGTTTTTTGAGACCCACAGGTAGCTTGAATTAGGGCTAAAACATATGAAGAATGGCTTATAGTTACAAATACTCAAAGATGTTTTTTCTCTTTTACCGACTGCCGAGATCAATATGGTCAAGGTTTCTCCCTGGCCTTCCTGCACAGTGGGTGTAATTCTTGTTCCTCCTTACCTTGAGGATAGGAGCCCCTGGGGTCTCAACCTAATGTGGGGATTTTCTATTAAATGGCCCCATTTTGAGCAGGCCTTAGGTTTTATCTCTGGTTTCTAGTGCCTTGGACAGCAATCAGAATGGAAACCTAGGGCCACCAGAGTTCCATAGATACCCTCAGAGAAATTCTGCTTTGGGAGTTTTACTTCCCTCCCAGGTAGCCTCACTCTCATTTCTTTTATGGCCCTTGTGAAATCTTACTTTCTTTCAACTCAGCAATTTTTAAAAAAATATTTTAAAAAATAATTTATGCATAATTTTTAGTTGTTTTAATGGAAAAGATTGTATATCATACTGCCAAAATGAAATTCATTCTACTTTATTGTTTTTGTTTTCATTCATTAAAACTTTTTTAAGAAACAGAAGGAAACATTGCTGGTGTTTTTCTAAAGAAGTAATCATTGGACATGTATAAAAATAAGGCTTAATTTTTATCCCAACAGATACACATATACTTGTACATATATCTGCATAGAAGTGGATCTGTTAAGTATTAATTGTAATTGTTTCTGAGTGAGTGTATTTTTTGTTATTTGTTGACTTTATTTTCCATCATGAGTATATACTGTTTTTGTAATAAGAGAAAGCAGTAAAGTCATTATGGAAAAATGATAGGACATTTTTAGAATAAAAGTATACCTGAATCAACACACAAAGTATAAACACATAACTATCATAATATCTCATGTATATGGTAGCTTTACATGAATGAGTGTTTTGCACAAAGGAATTTTCTGGACAAACCGAAGCATGTCCGTTTCAGCTCTAGATTCTATTTTCTGTCAGACATTTTAATAGATACTTTCGAATGTATACTGGATATTTTCTCATGTTGTTGCAGCCGCAGAGGCTGCCTGTTCTTTTGTGTTGGACTATATGACCCTACACTGAATAGTCCCAGATTGCCAAATAATGTATTAGATCTATTTTCTATACATTAAAAGCATAAAATATGTTTATAATAGCTATTTACTCGCCCACTGTACCCTTTCACTATGGTAATTTTCTTAAATTTCCTTAAATTGACTTAATAGAAATATCAGCTAGAACAATCACTTGATAAAATAACATACATTTTAAAAATTATTTTCTTTCCAAGGACAAGGAACATCCAAGATACCTGATTCCAGAGCTCTGCAAACAGTTTTACCATTTAGGTTGGGTCACTGGAACTGGAGGAGGAATTAGCTTGAAGTATGGGTAAGTTTCCAGCTGGCTTCATTCTGGGAATTCTCCATATGAGTACACTATAAGAAGCCGCCTTGCATATAAAGCTGGTGAACAGTTTTTTGTGATACTGAAGGTATTTAGTTTCTAAAGGGAGAAACGGATATTTGCATAACTGAATGGAGCAGGTGTGCAGAACTTTCAGATAAAATAAATACTTAAGGATTTAAGAACCACAATTTCTGATCAGAAGAATTTGGTCCTCAATCTTTGGAGTACCAAAGTTAAATAACAAGCTGTTAAGTATTTTCATGTACTTGGAATTCTAAAGGATCTTCTCTAGGTTACTCAGGATTTGTTCCAAAGGTTCAAATACACTTATAAAAGTCACTTAAATACAGATTACTAACCATTAAAAGTCCTAAATATCTATGTTTTTTTGAGTCAAAAGAAAGGCCACCTGCCTTTCTGAGCATGTGTCATTATTAATGGACATAGCACTTGCTGGTCTCTAGATCCCTGAGGAACAAACAAGAGTTACTGGACTTAAATTGAAACAGAAGAAATGAATAGTGTTTAATTTTTCATTAGATTTATTCAGTGTCATTTCTCCAAGAGGATGAAAAAATAAGTAACTCATTAATAATAAAGATAACGGCATACCAAGAGACGTTGTGGGATCTCAATCCTACAAGGGTTTCTGGAATAGGATTAATGTTTTTCCTCCTGAAATGTTTTAGGAATATTATTGTCTAGTGGCTGTGTTAAACTGAGTGACTGCTGATTTATTTCCTTAATCCTGTTTCACTTTCTTTGGCAAAATTAGATTACTAAAATATTTATATGGCTATTGAGAATATATATAGTAATGCCTTCAAGGAGGCTGCGTTTGCTTAGTAAGGGGTGGAATCTAAAATATAATCAGAACTTTCTGAACATCAGGGATTTTATGGCATACCACAAGATGCCATAGTAGCTTCATCTGCTTCAAATTATGAAGTAATTAATGAAATATTAATTGAACAGTGGCAAATGACAGAAGGGGCCTTAGTCAACAACCAGCATAGATATGGATGTAGGGATATGCTCAGAGACTAGTAAGGTCGTGTTCCACATGGACATCTCTACATCCATCCTGTACCTCCTATCTCAGCGTCAACCAGTGCTAATGTGATGATTCACCAGTGTATAGGCCTTCAGAGCAGTTGGTCTGTCTCCAGGAAGGCCCAATGCTATGAATGTTGTTCTTGTTTCATTTATCCACTTAGGAGTTGAGTCCCAATAATTCTGAGTGATCACCTTTCCCAACTGTATTATATTTAAACAGTCCTAAATTTTGCTTTTAGTTAACTGCTTTTTATTGGTATGTACAGAAATAGTTTGTGTAAGTATAAAATAAAGCTTTCCACCAAACTGAGCTACTGACTCTTTAAAAGAAAAAAAAGCAGAATCAAATTTTTTTAAAAAAGACATTTTAAAAACCCAGCAAAGTCAAAAATAATAGAAGGTAAATAAGGAGCCACTGAAAATCTCAACAGGGTATTCTTTTTATTATAAATATGTAAAAGACTGCGTTCTTTCTAGCAGAATGTTACTAATCCATACACTACCCTTGTGTGTGGCTACCATAAACCACTCACTGGCATGTTTTTTAAAATTAAATGGACCATAGTTCACATTGTAGACCACACTCTCTCCCTCACAGTTCTGCATGTTATGTGATATCAAATGGCCTATATCTGTCGTTGCAATGTCAGTGGTCTGCAGTGTGAACTATGGTCCATGCTTAATGGCAAAGCCCCAGGATGTGTTTATCAATTGCAATTAATGTGCCACACATTAAGGATGTTTATGTAGGAGGTTGTGGGAGGTGTGGGAGGTGGGGCGTGTGGGAATCCCTGTGTTTTTTTTGTGTAACATTTATGTAATCTAAGTATCTTTTAAAAAATAAAAAGTTTAAAAAACTAAATGGCTTTTACAGCACTATAATCTATTTACAGTCATCTGAGTAAACTTTTTCCTTAGCCAGACTCTTTAATGGGTGAGGAGCTCCTCCTGGAGGTCATGGATGGAATCTTATTAAATTTGTTCTTTATGGAGTAAAATGGGTATTTTGTAGTAAATGTTGAATTTTTTCCCTAATATTTAAATTATTTCATTAAGTCTACATCACTGATATCAACAATATCATTTTCATGTTGTTAAAGTTTGTTTTTGTCTGATGCCTAGTAAATTCAGTATAAAGTGCAAGCCCAATAGCTTATATTTCCCAAATAATACTGATCATACACTCTGGGAATATAAAATTATTGATTGATTTTTAGCTTTGGATAGCTCCCTTCCGGCCTTACAATACTGGTATGTAATACTAACAATGTATATAAAACACAACTTAAAACATGAGCTGAATTAGGAGGAGGAAATGGAGAAACCAAGAAAATAACAATAATCAAGGTAATTCCAGAATATTCAGCAACCATTGTGTTTAGTTTGGGTTCCTACCCTTCCAATTTAGCATTTCCTGTTTTCACAGTGTAATACTGATATCAGAGACGCTAATCCTGTTCTACATTGTTAGAATTATAATTAACAAAACCATATTGATTAGTTTTAATGATCAGAAAGGAAGTAGAAATAGAAGCAAGTGAACATAGAAGTATTATGAACTCTTGGGTTTTGTTCTCCTGCTTACCACACAGTGAAAGAACAGGCAGTATAGAGAAATAAATTCTAAAACTTAATACCTTGAAATTCAAAATACTTATTTTGTGATTTATGCCAAGTAAATACTTCACATTCGTTTTTGGCATTTTTCCCTCCTAAAACTAAAGCTCTATCGACTTTGTATTTTTATCCAGATACTTCTTTCTTTTTAGGTGTAAATACATTTTTTAAATAAAACCTATTTAGCTAATCTTTCATGGACCCAAAGTTTATAAAAATCTAAACTGATTTCTATTTTACAAAGGCAGTAATAAAAACATTTAATGTACCACATCACTTGAATAAAAAGAAAAATAACCTTGGTTTTTCCACTTTATAAACTGAATTTTATTTACCAGCAGACCATTATTACTTTATTTGGGTCTTTTCTCATAACTGCATAGATTTCTCCCCACATAAGACCTAGGAGTCCTCTTCCCAGTGGAGTTGAGTGGACTCTGCACCACATATGAGTCTAGAGTTTCTTTCATGTTACACAAAGATAAAAGATTTGGATCTCCAGTATTTCTTAAGGGCCTTTTGTAACAATATGATCCCTAATTGTTCTCACTGGTTCCAGAGGAATGCTGCTGTATGGTATTTCTATGTGGCAAAGCTCTAAAACAATAGCTACCCCATGAAAGGAAATGCTTACATCCCGCTTACTGTGCTATGGATTTCACTCACATTAGCAGGCATTTATTTTCTAGACCTTAATTTACCAGTGGAACCTTAAAAGAACTGTCATTTCATCTTATACTTGGTCACTTCTAAGTTTATAGGTTTAATAATAGCTCTAACTTTGACAGCTTAATTCAATATAGGTCATTTTCACTATCAAATCTTTAATATTTATTCAGTGTTCATATGTCCATGACTCATTGGCAGAACTAAAGGATTTCCTTGGTTTGCATATATGTGGCAGCTTATTAAAACTCTCTGGAATGAACAGAAACATAAGGAGCCAAAGGACCCTTTTTGAGGATGGAGAGAATTTAGGAAAAGACTTTGAAATTAATTTCCAAATCAAATATGAGAGCACCTTGTGGTAAATGGCAGAATACAGCATCCCCTTAGCACAATAGACTGTAACAGATGTAGCTGTGTCTTTTATATTTTTAATGTTTTACAATTGTTTTAGATTTATTCCAAATATTTTCACAAGATATGTGTACTTTTCAAATAGAAAGCATACTCTTCTATTCAAAAAGTATCCCAAAATAATTGCTGTAATTTAACAAACTTTCCAGTAGGGGACTCTGAACTTCATGTTTTATAATAAGAGCATTCCAAATGATATAATTAATCCAGATTCTTTAATGACAAAAATTATTCCTATGAAGTTTGTAAAATACAGAATCACTTCTGTTGAGCATATTTATCCATGATTGGACTTTATAATAACAGTATAATAGGATAAACTCTGCTTATTCATGCTTAAAGACTTCTGACTTGTGTTTTCAGATTCTTCTCCTAACCACATAAAAAAGCATGGTTACTGTTGGTTTTGTACTGTAAAAAGAAATAAAGATAAAATATATATACATGGAAAACAAAAGCAACTACCTACATGTTACTGTGCCACGAGCATTATATACTCAACAAAGTTATATGATATTCTTTTTAGGCAGCCTAAATCATTAATTAAGTTAAGCAGTTGTTTGTATGACTTGATTTTTAAAGAACATTAATGATTGGACTGCAAGGATAGACACTTTTCTTTGTGAAAAAGCAGAAAATTAGAGTGAAATAATTTTCACCATATTTTGTGTTGCCAGCAATGAAATCTACATTGCTCCATCCGGAGTGCAAAAGGAACGAATTCAGGTATGGTAAAGGGATACTTTGTAAAACCAAATGTCATTTCTTCTTTACTTATCCTTTTCTTGTGAAGCAGAATTAGTTTTCAAATTAAAAGAAAATGTTGGTTTTGTAGGTGGTTTCATTGTGATCATTTAAATAACTAATCAATGAGCATTTACTAAGTATTAATTTTTTAAGGTGGTAAGTATTGTCTTTGTACTCAGTACTTATTGAAATCTCATTCTACCTGTAGAGGGCAAAAGAGAATAGCTCATTCTTAACTTATAATAATAAGTGATTTTAAAACTTTGCAGTATTATAATACCAGCTAATAAGGAAATCAAATTGATGGTCTCAAATGGACCAAAATATCAAATACATCATCTTACCATTCTGACCTCTGATTGACTCATATTTTGTAATAGTAAGGCTATCCCAATTTAAAGTTATGAAACTTTAATTCAACACTTTGAGAAGATCCATTCTGTACTAATCCTGGAATAATGCCCAAGTCTAGGTAGAAAAATAAACATAATACTTAACTTTTATCTATGGCAAGAAAAATAAAGCTACTACATTAATGAAACATGTTGCAGTTTCTGGAGTAAATCCTGGAAAATGAGTTCAATGTAAAAATACACATATATTACTAAGACTTAATCTGCAGATGTATATAATTCCTTATAACTTTAAGAATAGTATGCCTTTTTGAGATTAACCTTTCTGAGTCCAGTTACATTTCTCAGTGCATAAGAAAATTTTATACTGTGCTTTTATGAAATGTGAAAAAATAATTATAACATAACCATCTGGGACTAGTAGAAAACATTTTTTAAATTTCTTTCTCAAAATGGTTAAAAAAATTGATAGAAAAATGATAATTATGTAAATATTTAAAATGAGTTAAATATATATAATAATACTTTATATATTTGTGTTTGTATATATACTATATATATAAACACACAAGAAAATGGGGCATTTCTAATTGGTATTGTGTAAGCCTTCTTTTTTTTCTTGTCTCCCTTTATAAATAGCCTGAAGACATGTTTATTTGTGATATAAATGAACAGGATATAAGTGGACCTCCGCCATACAAGAATCTAAAAAAAAGCCAGTGTACTCCTCTTTTCATGAATGCTTACACAATGAGAGGTATGCAGAAAATGTATTCTAAGTTAAGAATATTTACTAAGTAGGCAAATAATTATAATAATAGTAAAAAATAATTATAAGTTTCATTAAATAATAGTAATAATTATTTTGGCTTACATTTATTTACTGAATGCCTGCTATGTGTATGAACTTTAAATGTGTTAACTCAGTCAATCCTCACATCAATCCTATGAGGAAGGTCTATTATTATTACATTTTACATATGAGAGAAAGAGGTTCTGGGAAGTCAAATAACTTTTCCAAATCAAACAGTTAGTGAGTATTGGAGCCAGGATTGCAACCCAGTTCATTTTGATTCTGGCTAGATTGCCAAATTGACTGACTAAAGACAATATGTATAATCAGGTCCCAGTTCAATGGGAACTTATAGTAGAAATAAGGCAAATTACAACTAGGGGAGAATTACAGCCTTTTCTTCTCTTTAGTCGGAATTGTCATCCCTTTTTGAAAATTTTACTCTATGATAAAACTAGGAGTCTTAATTTTCAATAGCTCCTAGAACTTGTGGTAGAAAACTGGCCTGGAACATTTGAATCTGGAGGAAAATGTGAAAATAGAATATAACAGATACTGGCCCTACTGGGGCAAGAAAGTCATTAGGACCATGCCTTAACGTAGCAGCTGAAGGAAATTAATATAAAGTAAGTAAGCACGCTGTGTTCTATTCCTGGACATTATCAGCTACCACTGAAAGGATATAACTTCAGGAACATATTCTAACAGCATGAAGAGCTGTTCCTAGATTACAGCTAAATAAAATTACCAATTGCTGAAGTAGCAATTAATACATTTTACAGGATTTAGATTACTTTTTAGGCAAATACATTACATCTATATCTTAAAATCCCTACCATCCCTTTATTTTGCCAAGATGTGGCCTGCTTTCTGAAAACTAGCTTGGCAATTAAGAAAATGAGCTCTAAAGTCAGTGGGCTCTAAAGTCAGATGTGGGTTCAAATCCAAGTTCTACCGCTGGCTGTGAACTATGGGAAAACTATTTAATATCTCTGAGCCTCTGTTTTCTGGACTATTAGATAGGGGAGATAGTATTTACCTCCGTAGTTGTTGTGATGAGACAAAGAGATGACCTATATTAAATGCTTGTCACAAAGGAATTCTGCATTAAATGGCAGTATTGTTATGATTATGATCTCCATGGTTAATATATCTTTACTTCAGACCGTCTAGGTTTCTTAAGTCATGATTTCATACAGTTATATATTTCAGCTTTAATTTACTTTAATCCCATTAAAGCATACAAGAATTCATCCTCTTCATTGACTCATTTGTTCAAAAGTTGTTTTTTGAGCATGTGTAAAGCATTGTGCATTGTCCTGATGCTGGATACATTTTGATGTTTTTATTGTCTTCCAACTCCTCACTTAGTAATTCTGTCCTCTTACCTTTCCTCCTTACCCTCCTTATTATCCTGCCACCCAGCTTTTTATGCCATGCCAGGAAACACAAGTCCATACCTTTTATATATATTTTATACATATATATATATAGAGAGAGAGAGAGTGTGTGTGTGCATGTATCTTTAAAATATATAATTTAGTCTTCATTGAGCATGCGACTTTATTCTTAACACCTTCAGGAGCAGGTGCAGTGATTCACACCCACTCGAAAGCTGCCGTCATGGCCACCCTTCTCTTTCCAGGACGGGAATTTAAAATTACACATCAAGAGATGATAAAAGGAATAAGGAAATGTACCACAGGAGGGTGTTATAGGTATTTTTAATTTTATTTTTTTGTTGTTTAAATAACTTACTAAAGTATCTTTCCTTCTCTTTGACAAACAGGATACTGATCTTTTTGTGCATTTAATGCAGTGTTGCGGAGTCTGTGTTAAAGAGTACCCCACTTAATAAAATGTTTCCATATCCATTTTTAGTGACACCAGCAAAGATGGTTTCTTCCTCCTCCCTGCCGTGGTAAACTATCAGAAACTTGAGTAATGAATGTCAGAGTAAAACGAACAAACCTTGGCTGGGATTTCTATAGCGATGGGAAAATTACACTCTTACATTGAAGTGCTCAAAGAGCAAAATCTCCCCACTCATACTTTGTTTTCAGGAGATTTCAGCCGTAACTAAAGTTTATATTCTCTTTTGATTTAATTTAGTTATTTCTGGAATGTTTTCGTATTTATAAAAGTAATACATATTTTAATGAAGTAGATCTCTAGATTTTTTATAATTTCTCAGTGTGGTAAGTGACATGGTAGGGAACAGTGACCTTCTAGATAAGTTTAAATAAATCTACCAGCCCACAAAAATATAATTATTCATAAATCTAGAATTTAGTGACATGAAAAAACATGTTCTTAGTGCTCAGGTACAAGCTAAGCATTCCATTTGAATTTATTAGCCCTCACCCTTCTTAATTTCCTAAAGTGCCTGAAAACTTCCTACCTTGCCTTGTTTGGAGAAAAAGAATGCCAATTTTTCTTGCAGTGTTTTTAATAGTAATACCATATTGTTGCTGCATGTAATAGAACGTACATGTTCAAACTAGTGTGCTGAGAAATTGATTTGATTTGATTTCAGTTAATATTTATTGTTTGCC
The DNA here is from genome assembly GCA_004027955.1 of Chaetophractus vellerosus. Taxonomy (NCBI): domain Eukaryota; kingdom Metazoa; phylum Chordata; class Mammalia; order Cingulata; family Chlamyphoridae; genus Chaetophractus; species Chaetophractus vellerosus. Next base: position 164 of record PVKH010017533.1, on the reverse strand, counting down.
CAGAGCATTCCTCAGCACTGTGAAATGCTTATTTACAAAAGTTAAATATTGAAATTGTGAAAAGTGAATGTACTAAGTAAAATATCACCCCATATTGCCTTTTCCATATTGAGGTCTTGAAGGAGAGATACCATGTGTGCTATCAGTTTCATAAGGCATGTGAT
>PVKH010017532.1:0-15388 GCA_004027955.1 Chaetophractus vellerosus | reverse complement strand
GAGGACCCTTCATCAGTCTTTCATCGGAGCAAACTCATCGAGGACCCTTCATCAGTCTTTCATCGGAGCCCCTGGCTTGCAGCCTGCCGGTGGAACCTGGACTTGTGTATCCCCACGGTCACGTGAGAGACTCTTATAAAATCTTATATTTTTAACAGAGGTCTCATGTTGATTCTGCTTCCCGAGAGAACCCTGACTAGAACACCATCTTTTGGAATTTATTAAGGAGATTTGTTTGAACGTCTATGATTAGTTGTTTCAACTCCTTTATGTCATCTGGAGGCTTATCTTGTTCCTTTAACTGGTCCATATCTTCCTGTTTCTTGGTATGGATTGTAATTTTTTGTTGGTTTCTTGGCATCTGGCTTACTAGATGTATTTATTCTGGATGCAGTTTCTCTCTTTAGTTTAGGGCTTTCTTGTCCTTTCTCCCTTGCTGGTTGTGTAGTAGGAGCTGAGGGTGTAATTGGTGCTGTAAGCTGTGGAGGCTGAAGCTGCCCCTGTTGCCCCAGGAACCGATGATGCTTCTCCCACCTTTCTTCTCTGCCAGGGGTAGGGACAGAGTTGCAGCTGTATGTATTAATCCCAGGAATGCAGGCCAAGACTGTCTCTAGTTGCCCAGAGAGACTGATGAAGCTTCATGCCCTTTCTCTTCTGTCTTGAGCAGGAATGGAGCTGCATTTGTGGGCAGCAATCTATGCCATGTGGATCCAAAATGATCACAATTGCCCAGATAGACTGAAGTAGCACTACCACTGCCCCCTCCCAGGGGTGATGGACCCTCTGGAGTGAATATGCCTGCAGTTGCCCTGAGAGGCTGAGGGAGTACTATCCCTTCTGCCCTTTAGGGGGTGGGAATGGAACCACCAGCGGCCAACAGTTCAGTCTGTGTAGGCTGAAAGTGCCTACCATTGCTTGGAGAGGCTGAGGAAACAGCAGCCTCTTCTGGTCCCATATGGTGGTATGGGTGGATCCACTGGCACCCAACAGTTCATTCCCTATAGGCCAAGAGTACCTGCCATTGACCGGAAAGGCTGAGGAAACACCAGTCCCCTCCTATCCTATTAGGGGGTGGGGGTGGATCCACAGGCACCAAACAGTCCAGCCCATACAGGCCAAAAGTGCCTACCATTGCCCAAAGAGGCTGAGGAAACACCAGCACCCTCTTATCCTATTAGGGGATGGGGTAGATCTGCTGGCACACAACAGTCTAGACCATGCAGGATGAAAACTGCCTGCTGTTGCTCAGAAAAGCTGAGAAAACACAGCTCCCCTCCTATCCTACATAGGGCAAGAGATGGAGCTACAGGTGTCCAACTATTCAGTCTGTGTGAGCAGAAAGCACCTGCAGTTACCCAGAGAGTATAGGGAAACACAGTCTTTCTCTTGTTCTATCGGAGGTGGTGGTAGAGCCACAGGCATCCAACAGTTGAGTTTGTGAAGGCCAAAAGATCCTGCAGTCTCCCAGAGAGGCCAAGGAAACACAGCTCCGCTCCTATCCTATTGGGGTGTGGGGATGGAGCCCCAAGTGTCTCACTATTCAGTCTATGCCGGCTGAAAGTGACTGAAGTTACCCAGAGAGGCTGGTGCAGGTCCCCCACCTTCTTCCCTGCAGTATGTGGGGCTGGAGTCTAGGCTAGGGCTGCAATCTCATCTTGGTGGAAAGAAGCCGGTCCCTACTTCACTGTGATTTTCAGTCAGCCCCTCTTCTCCTCATTCTCGGGGAGGAGTTAAAATGGCAGCTACTGGCCTCTTTCCGACTTGGACAGTTTTAAACTTTAGCTGTTCTTAGGATTATACTTTAGCCTGGTGAATTTACTAATCAGTAGCTGAAGTTGGTGCCTATCAACTCCCCTGTTTTTGAGAAATGGAGCTTCCAAACCCTGCCACGGAATAGCCCCTGAGGTGGTTTGCACCACCAGTGGAATATGGGCACCAGCCTCCATGGTGTGACCTGAAGTTTCTTTATTGTTCTTTTGTTTTTTCTTCATTTCAATTATTTCTGCTCTAATCTTTGTTATTTATTTCCTCCTTATTACATAGGGATCAGTTTGCTGTTCTTTTTCTATTTCTTCCAGGTATGCAGTTAGGTCTTTGATTTTAGCTCTTTCTTCTTTTTTAATGTAAGCATTGAGTGCTATAAATTTCCCTCTCAGCACTGCCTTCCTTGTGTCCCACAGGTTTTGATATGTTGTGTTCCTGTTTTCATTTGTATTAAGATATTTACTGATTTCTCTTGAAATTTCTCCTCTGACCCACTGATTATTTGAGTGTATTGTTAAATCACCATATACTTGTGAATTTTCCATTTTTCTGCCTGCTATTGATTTCCAGTTTCATTCATTATGATCAGTCAAAGTGCTTTGTATAATTTCAGTCTTCATGAACTTATTGAGATCTGACTTGTTACCAGGGTTATATGGTCTATCCTGGAAAAAGATCCATGTGCACTTGAGAAGAATGTATATCCTGCTGTTTTGGGGTGTGATATTTTATAAACATTTGTTAAATCTAGTTCATTTATCATAATTCAGTCTTCTGCTTCCTTATTTTTACTTTTTCGAGATGTTCTATCCACGCCAAGAGTGGTTTATTGAACTCTCCAACTATTATTGTAGAGACGTCTAATTCTCCCTTCAGTTTTGCGAGTGTGTGCCTCATGTATTTTGGGGCATCTAGTTTAGATACATAAATATTTATTATTTTTATTTCTTTTTGGTCAGTTATCTCTTTTATTAATATATAATGACCATCTTCATCTCTTATAACAGTTTTCATTTAAAATCTATTTTTCTGATATTTGTATTGTTACTCTAGATATTTTTTGTTACTATTTGCATGGGATACCATTTTTCAGCCTTTCACTTTCAGCCTCATTGTGTCCTTGCATCTAGATGGCTGCATATAGATGGCTTATATTTTAATCCATTTTGTCAGTCTACATCTTTGGATTGGGGAGTTTAATCCATTAACATTTATTGTTATTACTATAAGGCATTACTTACTTTGTCCATTTTATCCCTTGGCTTTCTGTTGTCATATCTTCCCATTGCCTGATTTTTTTACACTTTTAGTTACCCTTACTTATAATCTTAATTTCTACACTCTTCTCCAAGCCTCTTGCCATTGTGTTTTCCTTTCAGGCCACAGCACACTCTTTAATGTCTCCTGTAAATTCAGTCTCTTGGTAACAAGCTCTCTGTTTTTGTCTGTCTGTGAAGCCATTAAACTCACCCTCATTTTTGAAGGACAGTTTTGACAGATAAAGAATTCTTCACTCGCAATTCTTTTTCCTTTCATTAGTTTAAATATATCATACCACTGCTTTCTCACCTCCTTGGTTTGTGATGAGATGTCAGCACTTAGTCATACTGAAGTTCTCTTATATGTGATGCATTACTTTTCTCTTGCTGCTTTCAGAATCCTCTCTGGCATTTGGTATTCTGAATATTATGTATCTCAGAGTAAGTCTACTCAGATTTATTCTTTTTGGGTGATGTTGTTCTTCTTGGGTATTGATATTTCTGTCTTTTATAAGGATTGGGAGATTTTTGGACATTATTTCCACACATATTCTTTCTGCCTTTTTTCCATTCTCTTCTCATTCTGAGACACCTATAACACATGTGTTTGTGTGTTTTGCACTGAGATTCACTTCTCTGAGAACCTATTCATTTCTTTCCATTCTTGTCGCTTTCTCTTCTTTTTTCAAGTTTATATGCTCTGTTCTCTAACTTACTAATTATGTCCTCAGCCAAGTCAAATCTGCTGTTATATGCCCCTAATAATTGCCAAAAATAATATTCCTTTTCAAGAACTTGAGCCAGACTGCCCACTGGCTAACATTAATTGAGTTCTTTCTCTGGTCCAGTCACTGTTTAAACAAAGCATACTAAGCACATTATAATGTGTACAAATGTATTAAGTCATTTCATTCTTTCAACACCACAGGATAAGTATGATTATCATCTGCATTTTATATGTGAAGTAACAGAGGCATAGAGATTATCTCACCCAGGTTCCTCCAACTAGTAAATGGCAGTAATCAAAAAAGGCCAGAAATTTTGAGTCTAAAGTAAAATATCTTAGCCATTCAACTATACTGTCTCTCACATCCATTCAACAGGTTGATTTTCATGTATATAGGATGAGGTTTTGTTGAATGTGACATATCTGAAATATTAGATGAATGCAAAACCTAATACCAGTAGTGCCCTTATCATGTCTCATTGGAATTCTCACAGGAGTCTTCTACGTTATCTTCCTTATTGTTTCTAATTTCTATTCTATATTACTCAAGGTTATTTTTCTAAAAGGCAAGGGACATACTTTGATTATTCTCTATTATCTAAAGAGTAATTCCAGATATCTTGGTATGTCACTCATGACCATATACCACTTGAACCCAATGGATTTTTTGGCCACATCTTTCCTGCCTTACACAATAGAGTCTGACTGCTTTCCTTCTGTCTTCTGACCATCCATGTCTTTGTTCATGCTTTTCTATCTACCTGGAATCCCTTCCTCTATATGCCATCCTGGCAAACTCCTGCCCATCCTTCAAAGTCCAGGAAACAATTCATCCTTTAGAATAGCACTTAATATGCTTCATAATAATATTTTTACTCCTTCACTACCACGTATCACTCATCTCTGTATTCCCAACACCACAGCACTTGTCAGAGAACAGATGATCAATATTTTCATCTCTGCTTTTTTGTTGTATTTACACTTGGACTATTGCAATCTTCTGACTCTTTTACTTTGTCTCCTGTCTCTCTAACCCAGTCCATTCAATATACTCCCACCTAACTAAACTTCCAAAATAACTGCTTCCATTGTGTCATGTTCGCATCAGAAATCTTCCCTGAAGTCCTAAATTCTTAAGATTAATCCCCACTTGTCCCCTACAAGCCTGAACATTAATCCCACTGTGCTCTCAAATTCCTGTAAAATTTTAAATCACTTCCGTTGTTTTCACTTGTTTGACTTAGATGTTATCTTGTTCATGCATTTGACTATTTGTGTAAACACTTAATATCTTAAAGCTTTTTTGAGGACAGTAACACTGCGCTTATTTCTGTCTATCCACCTCTGAGCCTAGCACAATGTCTTATATGTGACTTATTTCCAAATATTCAGTTGATTGATTTTTTTAACGAACTGATACCAGGATGTTATAAACTGTAACTTTGTAATTCTGTTGTCTTCATCAGTTTCTGTGAACCAAATTCATTGTGAAACGAGAGGAGCAAGTATCTCGGAGGAAATAATTGCTTAACTGTGGGAGACTAATGTGTGTGAAATTGATCAGGACCTGAATTTTTATTTGATACTTTCATAATAAGAAGAGTTATTGTTTTCAAGATATGGAAGTCTAGAGCTGTACTGGATAAACTGTTATATGAATAAAATAAAATAACGTAGACGTTTGCTGAAAAATGTATTCTCTGGAGCATGACATGAAGTAAAACCTTGAAATTAGCAATATTCCCTTTGTATTTCTTTTTCACAGAGGATACACACACAGAAATGTGTGTGATTAAAATTAATTTAGCTTTATTCTCTTCTTCAGGCTTGGGAATGCATTTGACATAACTCTAGGGAAAATAAATGAATCAAAGTTTTTTTCTTCCTTCTACTTAGGGCCTCTGATTTTCAGTCAGCTCTTCACTTGGTTAAAACAGTCTGTCCATTTTGTTGTAGATACTTAGCCTGACTTAATTTGTCTAGGGAAATAGAGTCTCTGGATGATCATATCATGTTGTCTCTGACTTCTACTTGATAACTACAGGCAATAACCCTTTCTCTCTTAGATAGCTAAACAGTAACATATAAACCTCAGAGTAAATTCATAGAAGACATTGTAGGTGGTCACAATGGAATAAACTTTACCTCCACAATCCTTCCATCCTGTCCCTCAGTGTATGTACTTATCCAGAGTTAAGTTCACATAAGGTCAAGTAGCATTTACTTACTGCACTTATAGCACACTTTATTCAGCTATGGTGTGACTACTAGGGCTGATAAATTCTCTGTTTTCCTATATTCCTTATACTATAATAATATATAGGGAAATGTGAAAGCTGGCCTATACCTGTAGATCCCAAAAGCATGGCAGGTATGTTTCTAGCCTTTCTAAACCTAAATATTGGATGCCATTTCACATAGGATAATCCATGCCATAGGCATACATAGCAAATGGGTGTTCATAAAAAGCTTGATGATGGAAATAAGATCCTTGATAGTCTCTATATGAGATATTTCCCTTAGAACACTAAGAGAAAAAAGAGAGTGTTATCTCTCTTTACATATTGTTTGACTACCTGGAGCAGTTCTGTAATATACAATGCAATTTATTACATAGAGTAGTCAATGGGCATCACTTTTGAAAAAAGCTGAAGAATGTTAGCTCTATTCCCAGCAATGCTATTCAGCTGATAGGTATTATGTAAGTGAGTGGGTGTGTGTGTGAGATTGTGAGCAGACTTCTTTAAAAGCCCTTTAATCTTTAATGAAGTAAAAACTGTAAAACTCAATAATTCTATTTCTAATTGAGTGTTACAATGTGTCAATTTGCCACATTTGAACGATTTAAAATAGAAAAGATTTAATCAGGAAGATGATCTGACATTAAACAAGTCAAAATTATAGCTTAATCTAGAACTTTGGTAAAGTGTTTGGTTTCTTTCATTCCCTTTTCTCAAACATTTGAGCATTTGCTACTGGGCAATGAAAAATAACAGTTCCTTGCTTTTCTAATTCCTTTTTCCCTCTTAAATAAAATAATGGCAATTAATACAGGTGCACGGGGAGAAAAAACATTGTGGAATATATCCTCTAAAACAGTATTTCTCTACTTGGGGGTGGGGGGGGGATTTGGCAATATCTGCAGACATTTTTGTCTGTCCCAACTGGAAAGGGGGTTACTATGGACACCTAGTGGGTAGAGGCCAAGGATACTGCTAAACATCCTACAAAGCACAGGACAGCCTCCCACAACAAAGAATTATCCATCTCAAAATATCAATAATGCTTATTTGATAACCTTGACCCAAAGGATCTCTGCTTTTTATTCCAAAAGACAAGTGCCCTGCAGTAAAGACTCCAGTCCCACCTCACTCCTGTGGACTTCCATTTTCTCAGGTACTAAATAACAAAATTAGATTAAATGATTACTAAGCTATAGGTTCATTTAGAGTTTTCTTTTCTTTCTCATTTTGCATTTTGCTCTATGCTGTTTCTAGGTTCCTCCTCTTCTTTTTTCTTTCCCCACCTATATACTTTGGTGGAAAATGTGGGGGCAGGGAGAAGGGCTTCTCTATTTTATTTCACTTTCACTTTCTTTGTGGAATTTCTGCACTGCAGAACAATGAAAAGACAATGTTGATTTTTCTCCATTGTTGTCAGAGCTAATCATACAATAAAATAGTACCTCCAAAAAAACCACTCTTTACTGTTCTAAGCTGAGTTTTGTTATTTTATTTCAGGAGCTCCATACTCTATGTATTTTTTCTAAATATTTGTCCTCTAGTATAGATCACTTCACTATAACTTGTTCCTGCCATTCCTACAAGTAGGGGGCACAAACAAATTATATTTCTTTGTGTGTTTGGCCATTGACAGCAGAGATTATCTAACTAGTGCAAATAATTAATTGTCAATGTTAGATTCAGTATTATGAAAATTATATTAACTATATTAATGGTAAAGGAAAGATTGAATTTTAGAGAAGAAAAGAGACTTAAATATCATTCATTAGTTTTCACATTGTATTCCTTAGAGCTTTAAGTTGAAAGGCAAGAGAGCTGATAACTGAGGGCATGATAGAGGATGAGACATCAAGGAAGAGAGTGAGCACTGAACTCCTTTCCCATTTCCCATTTCAGCTTTCTCTGCATTAAGTGGTAATCAATGTTGTTATTTTTCGTCTTCTGTGAGTAGTCAACTTAGAAGTCTCTCTCTTTTTTTTTAATATTTATTTTTTATTTATTTATATATCCCCCCCCCCTTGCTGCTTGTGTTCGCTTTGTTCATTTGCTTTTGCATTTCTCTGTGTCTGCTTGTCTCCCCCTGCTGCGTCAGCTCACCATGCGGTGGCTTGCCTTCGCCAGGAGGCCCTGGGAACCGAACCCAGGGCCTCCCATGTGGTAAACCAGAACCTAACCAATTGAGCCACAGCTGGTTCCCTAGAAGTCTCCTTTTGTCATTGTGTGCTCCTCCCCCTCCTCCCCCAGCTTCTAACTTGGCCTCTGCTCATTTTGCTGCTAATGCCTGAGATACAATTCCTCTTCCAGGGATACCAAATATAGGAGGCCAACGTTTCCTTTACTATCTTTGCTTCCCTTTACTGCCCTTTATTACCCTGGTCTTTGATCTCCACAAGAAATCACACAACACTGATTAAGATTCATATAATAGATGCAGAAATTATAAAAGAAGAGAAGGAAAGTCTGTCTTTCATCACTGTCCTCTCATTTATGTGATTTCAGTTTTGTGTACAGATTAAAATCACACACACACAGACACACACACAGTGCTTCCATTCCTGGATCATTTACTGTTACATATTGAGTACCTAATGTGTGCTGCGAATGAAGGATTTAAACACTGTGCCTTTGTTCTTTGTTGTACTAAAACTCCAATGGAAAATGGGAGATAATAAATATATGTTATTTATTAGATTATAATAAAAGCTATAAAGGAAATAAGTACGACCATTTAGTAAAAAGTAATGGGATCAGATTTAGGCTCAGACATGAAAGCTAAGAAAAAGGTTGGGAGAGGAAAATTGTAAAGTAAAAAGACCCTAAGACTTGAAAGCACTTGATTTACTCAAGGAACTGAAAGAAGGGAAAGAATGAAGAAGTGAATGTGGAGAGGTAGGTAGAAGCAAGGTCACAGAAGGCATAATGAACATTGATAAGAAGTTAGGTTTGAAACTCACTGAAGGTTTTCATCTCAGAGAAGTGACATCTGAATTTTAAATGATCACCCTGGTTACTATGTGGATAATAGATTATTTAGTGGCACAAGTGGGAAAAAGAAGACAAGGCAGAAACTATTGCATAATCTAGGTGTACAGTGACGGTAGTTTTAATTAAGATGATAGTAGTGGAGATGGAGATAAGTTATTTGATTTGAGAAATATTTAAAAGGTAAAACCATCACATCTTGGCAATAGATTCTATGTGGAATATGAAAGAAAGGGAGGAATCAAGACTCAGTCCCAGGTTCCTGACCTGATTAATTGGATGTATAATAGTTCCTTTCGCTGATGTGGAAATGCAAGGGAAGAATTTGGAGAAATTACAGTTCTACTTGGACATGCTACATTTTAGATGCCTACTACATACTTATGTAGACTAATCAAGTGGTCATTTAGAGTTGTGAGTCTTGAGCTCAGTGAAGACCTAGGGCTGGAGCCACATATCAAGGAGTCATTAGTATACGGATAGTATTATAAGAAAAAAAGTGAAGAAGCATCCCAAAGAAAGCCTTGAGGAACTTCATTTTTCAGAGTTTGGGAAGAGTAGGAAAAACCAACAAAGTGGAGAGTAGAGGAATGGACAATTAGGTAAGAGCAAATGCAAGAATGTATGATACCCTGGAAGTCACAGAAGAAGAGTTCTTCAAGATCATTGTTTATTGTTGAAAAAAAAGAAGAAAAAAAAAAAGAACCATGGGCAAATATATAATAAGAAATGGACACTTAGAACTTGTCTAAGTGGTCAAAGCAGAATTGTAAGTGGTATTAGGATTCTATTCCCACATCTACTTACTAATCTTGTTGAAGACTCAGGCTCTGGGGAGATAACACATCCACTGGATGAAGTAATGCTATTCAAAAACTGGAAAATATTGGCATAATTATGATTATCAGTGTTGATTCCCGGTCTACTCCCCATTCAACCCTCTTCTCTCCCTACATCCACTGAGAAGTCACAATAAATATGTTAAAAATGATGACTTAAAAAAAACTAAAAGAGCAAACAAAGATTGTTATCATAAGGAAAATAAATTGAAAATTTATAGAATGACCGTGGAAGGAAGATAGGAGAAAGACTGAAAGAAACCACAAGGGCTATTTAAAAATAAAGCATCAGTAAGATAATATTGTTTCAGGAAAACCAATGAATAGAAAGAATACATGTATTAAGGAGTGCTCTGTAACAAACTTTAGGTGCTAAATATATTTTAACTCACATAATTGTCAAAACAGATTCTGCAATGGGTATTATCATCCAATTATAGAAGAGAACACTGAAGCTTAGAAATATTGGACACATAACGTCCAATTATACAGTGACAAAGATTGTATTTGAAATAAATTTGGTCTATTTCTAAACTCGTGCACTTTCTAGTATACCATGCTAGTGAAAAACAATGAAGAAATGTAAAATGTTCCAAAAACTAGGGAAAATGTTTAAAATCAAGCCAATCAAAGGATCTTTAAGAGGGAACTGGTGTTCAGAAAATGGTGGGCAAAAGTATAGTTCCCATTTTATAAGTTTAGGCATTAAAAACAAAAAAGTGATACATAAGCATATAAAATGATATTAAAGTCAACACATATCTACCATACAAACTGTTGAATAGTAACACATGGCCTAAAAGAACTAAATACAAAATGTGCTTCTCAAATGATCCCTTGAAATAACTTCACCTGTAACTGATAACTAAATATTTACATTTTCCCTGAGTATTTTAGGCAAAGTTTATTTTAGTAGTCTAAATTTAGTACTTCCTTTCTTTACTTTGCTTTCACCTGTGTAAACATAATTGTTTTGTTTCTTCGTCAATAATTTTATGGAAAGCATTTTCTAAAGGGTGAAAAAAAATCATGTGCACATAAAACACGACTTCATTCACCAGGTACTTGGCAGTCTATTTTGTTTGCAAATCCAGAAGATGATAGTACCTTTCAGAGATTTTTTAACATGTTCCTCCAATGTTTCCAGGGCTGCTGAACTGTCAGTACCAGAGCACAAAGCTGGGTAAAGCAGCTGAGTCTTTCTTTGACTTTTATTTACTAATTTGGAAATGGAACTGTCTTTGAGAAGCCTCCCTTGTTAGTTTCAAATTTTGTATGTAATTATGCAGCCAAATTTCTTCACCCTGACGCAGCCATGGAAAAGCTGTGCTATCCTGAACTTTGCCTGTGGGAAATGTATAGAAAGCATCATATTTCATGTCCCCAAATATGCATCTTGAATTTAATGATCATGCCAATGCTGAAATAGCCAGTACCCAGCATTAACAGTTTGTAGCAAAGAGATTGACTCATGCGCACAGGGGTTAACTCTGCTTCAGGAAACTAGCTATTAATCTAGTCACATTAAACCATTAAAACACCTTCTTATTCATTTTTAAAGATTTATTTTTTATTTTCTGCTTTTTGGCTCCACCCCACCCACGGTGGCTTTTTGCCTTCTCAAGCGGTCTGCCTGCCCGGAGAGGCCCCGGGGACCGAACCCAGGGCCTCCCATGTGGTAAACTGGCGCCCTATCCACTGGGCTATACAGCCGGACCCACCTTCTTATTCATTGATTCTGATCAGTCTCTTCCATTTGCCTAGATAACTAAAATATATTGAGCAATCCGTTTGGGGACAGTATGTTATAGTGGTTACTTGGAATCTAATCTGAATGCTTGGATTGAAATCTACCATACATTATTATATGTATCACCCATTTAAACTCTCTGCTTCATAGGTTCTTCATTTATAAAACGGTGTGATGAGGATAATAATAGCACCTACCTTTTAGGCTAGCCATTAGTATTAAATGTGAAGTGGTTAGAAGTATATCTGGTTTATGGTAAATCCTCAATAAATATTTGGCTCTATTATTGTTACTATGTTATTATTCCTGAGCTTTGTAGCATGTACACAAAGAGGACAGAAACAATCCCTCAAGAAATTAACAAATAGTTGAAGAGTTGAGAAGTAAATAAATGGGCATTTACTTTGAGTTTTAAACCAATATGAGATTTAATGGTAAAATAACACAGGTTGGTAATGCTTGATTTTTAGACAAATATATACATAAAAAGTGTACTTGAAATAATTTGCAATCATACAAATTTGGAACCAAATTAAGGAAACCTTAGGATCAGATTGTACTATTGTTTTCTTAAGTGAGGAAATCGAAGCTTAGATATTAAGAGATCAGCCCAGGGTTACACAGCGATGTGGTAACACTATTCAGAGCAAAGGAAGGCTTCTGACTTTCATGCCTGGGCTTTCTGCATTGGCCCATGCTGGCATTATAGAGTGGGAACAAGAGACCATTTCAAATTGTTGAGGATCAGGGAAGAGTATACAAAAACACCTAGAATTTAAGGAGAACATTGGAGGACTTTTACAGTTCAGTTATATGAGGGTAGGGAAGACTGATAAAAAGTAAAAGCATAATGAAGAAAGGTTGCTGCTATCTTCTCCATAGAATAGTAGGAAGCCCAGTCTGAAGGACAGAGAGACTTATCAGGGAGTGCTAAGTGGTTATATTAAGTTTCTGCATTCATTCAGCAAATATTTATTGAACATTTACTTTATGCTAAGCTCCTGATAGAAATCAGGGAAATAGAAGCATGTGCTTTGTTTCGTTTTTCCGTCTTGTTTTATTTTGATGATGGAATGATCCAGTAGGTTGGGAAAAATGATGGAGCACTTTCAATCTCTCCTGGCTTGGAAGATGATAAACCTATTTAAGAGAAGTATTGCTTTTTACCCAGAATATAAAAACATCTTAAATTTAATTGTGTTTACTTATTTTATCATAAGCAATTGTAGATGCCCACCATGCTGACAGGGATATAATTAATAGAATGCACTACACGTGGTTAAGGATTTAATGTTCTATGTAAATGCAAGAATAAACATTGGTAAAGAAATTCATTCATGGGGACAATAATATGTACAAATATAACCTGTATGCATTGTGCACTATCAATATCATGTATGTGCTTATATCAGTGTATTATATTACTTATATGCATGATAATACATAGTATATACTATGTAAAAATGAGCATGTATATAGGAAAAGTGCATATAACGAAGGGGAAAGCTCCTCTGAGGAGGTGATCTTGCTCAGTTTGTGTTGGTACATTATGAGATACAAGGATGGACCCCGAGGAACTGGGACTCAGGTCTCTTGACTACAGGTGCTTGTTCAAATGTGCCATTATCTCTCAGAGTAAAGGGAAATCCAGAAAATGTTACCAAATCCTACCGGTGTCAAGTAGGTAAGGATTGTTTTTGTAGACATGGATGGAATAGCAAGCTAAAGAGGAAGGAGCAAGTCCCTTCTTTCCCCTCCTGCCTACAGACACCCTCTAGTGCCTGAAAGTAGAGCCTGACAAAGACTTGGCTGATAAAGAGAAAATGTAATTTTTGGAGTCTTAGACACAGCATTACAAAGCAAAGTATATAAACATGGGTTTCAACTTAGAGAAAATGGTTTAATATCTGCAAAACCGTCATATATGTGCTTCGGACTCTCGGTGTGTAAAAAAATCGTGTTTGGTTGTCACTTTAAATATTTTACAAATTGATGAGCCCAAAAGGGTTTCTATTGCTTATGTGAATTCAGCTCGTACAGTATATGAGGAAAATGTACTGAATAAACACAGAAATGAATGCCTTGTTTTCATCTCTGGCATCTCAGCAAGCCTCACAAATGCTTTGCTTTGAAACCCAAGGCAAATTTTTAAAATAATTTCAATGGTCTTTTGCCTTTCTCTTAGGAATTCTTACTTTTCTTGTTTTTACTGCTTTGTTTACACCTTATATGTGTAAATAATATACTTCGAACTCTTCAAAATGAGTCTTCTGGAGTCTTGAAAAGATGGCAAGAGGCAAGGGAAAAAAAAGTGCTGCTCTTTTCCGGTAGGTTACAGGAGGATATGTTAAGGATTGTCAAGAATGTGACAGAAATGTCTGCATTTGGACAAGTTAACCTTTACATTTCTTCCCCAAACCCCAAGCTTCAGTAACTAGAATGTTCTTGCATATGGCTCTATCATATTGTTCACCATCTGAAAAATAGGTTCACTAAAAGATTAAAAATAAATTGAAAGTAATTGTGGAATCCCTCTCTAGAGGAAATAGTTATTTTACCTTTATAGCAAGACGACAACCACATGTCACTTTTGACATCACAAAACTCTGAGTTCTATATGGAGGACATAGGAAAAAAGAGAACTGTATGATTTTTTTCTTTTGCCAAGTTCACCCTTCCTCTCCAATAAACCCCAGAAAGGCCAGAAAGCTCATATCATAAATATGTCTGGTGCCTGAATCTCCCAGTTGTCTCAGGGCTTGATTCTTTGGTGCCTTTCCAGTAGCCCAAGAAAAGAAAATATTTTCAAGACATTGTCAACAGAGCTGGCATTACGTTCTTGCCTCATTGGTGTCATTTCTATAACTCCCACCCACCCTTAGGCAGCCAAAGTGTACTAAGAACATAGTGCCAGAAAGATCAGAGTTAGAGCATTATTTCTTTCCATTCTGATGAACAGGGGTTTTGACCCCTGTTAAAATGCAAATGTTTCTGGAAGAAGTAACACTTCTTTTCTGACACCAAATTTTGTTTTGAATATCATACAAGAAATGATTAGCAGGGAACTACTACTGAAAAGAAAGCAGAAAAAGAAGATAGTCTTACTAGAAACAAATGTAACTGTTTTCTAAAGGACAATCCCTTCTTGTAAAGACAGTGCTTCAGTGCTAGCATCAGATGTTTCTTTTCATACTCGAGTTTTGAGGCATTTTCTAAAAAATGCTCTCCCTGAACACTTTATTCAAGCTGACCTCTATTTTCTATTATTGCACCTGGCTTACTTCCTTCAACATCTATTTTTAATACTATGTAATTATTTTATTTTGATTTTTATTATGTATCTTTATAACAAATATAAGTTCTTTGAGAATTATCACACAAAATTGGTTCTGCATTGTTCCTCAGAACCTAGCCCGGCATCTGGCACAGATATAGGGGCTTAATGCCTCAGGTTAGATACCTGAATATATAAATGAATAAATAGTATGGAAGAGTTTCATATATTTTTATTATACTTTCATTCAAATTTTTACATTACATATTGATGTTTTCATTAGCAGTATTTCAATTAGTGGCACATAGTGGACATTGCATTGATTTTTTAAGTACATTAATAATTTCACATTAAATGAGGAATAAAAAGCATTTTATATGCTTTCTTGTTCTATTGAAGTAATAAAAACACTGTAACTAAATGACAATTTAATAATGTGAAGTTTCATCAGAAAATCTCTTATTTTTTCATACTCATCCTGATACCATCTTCTCTTTCACTCTCCCCAATGATTTCTCATCCTTAGCTTTAAAAGGTAAAAGTGAGGGGC
>PVKH010017531.1:0-15391 GCA_004027955.1 Chaetophractus vellerosus | reverse complement strand
TTAGATCTGAGTTCAAATTCTGACTCTGCCTTTTACCAGGAATCATGTGGCCTTTTCTGCCAAAGGCTCATTGCTCAGTATCTTACACTTATCTTGGGTAAGTCACTTCACCTTATATGTAAAATAAGAATGATTAAAATACCTATTTCACTAGGTTCCTGTGAGAATTAAATATAATAATATATGTAAAGCACTCTGAACATTTTTTAACATATAGATAACACCCAATACATGCCATTTGTATTCCTTAAATGAAATGTGAAAGGCAAACATCTTTCACACTGTGGCGTTTGGGGCAGGTAGGCAAGGAGTGATAAACGGGGGCCCTGGTGATCAAAAGTTTGGGAACCATTGTGACTTGGAGTCTCCAAGGTTATTTCCAAGCTCTAAAGTTCTGTAGTTGGATTAAATTTTCAGCTTGCTTCCAGTGATCTAGAGGTAGGATATACAATGTTTTAAAAATTAGAGAGACATGTTCCATTGCATCATTGACTACACTGAAGCTGCTTTTGCATTATGATTTAGAGGCAGTGGATAAGCATATCATATTGGCTCAAGATTAACATCACTAAAATAAATTGGTGAGTGCCCATTTATTTGTGTAATATTTTCCAAAGCACTGTTCATGGATTACATTGAGTTTTTTGGGTCCCATGGACTGGGATTTTGGAAGTCAGCTCTGTTTTGAGTTGTTAAAAAAGTTGATTCAAATATACATTGTTATCCTTGAAAATAAGAAATATTTACTAACTACTTGTAGCAAAGATAGCAAAGTCCAGTAACATCCATCCTTCTCCTTTTATAGAAAAAAAATTGTTTCTATGAAATGGCTGCCCAGCTGGGGCCTGCAATTTTCAGCCTTATGCATCTGGGAGGGGCCGTGTGGCTGGTTCTTTCCAGTGAAATGTGTGCTGAAGTGATGTGTTGTGTTAAAGCCAAGGCAGTTAGGAAGAGGGTGGCCTTCTTCAAGGTCTCTTTCCTGGTGTTGGAAGGATACAGAGCCACAGGCTGCAATCAGTAAGCAGAGGAAAGCCGCCCACCTGCAGCGAACTGTTTACAAGAGTGAAAAATAAATTTCCATTGTGTTCAGCTGCTGAAATTCTGGAGTTTATCTGTAACATCATTAGTCTTACCCTAACTATACACTACTAGTTAGTCATAAAGAATGACTCAAATGTCAGAGAACCACTGGCAGTTGTGAGCAAATTGCTTTATCCTTTTAGAAACTTTTGGCTAGCCTTCTTTCACATTCAAAGTTTCGTTCATTTAGTACTCTGCTAATTATTGAAAGTTGACTCAAAGTCTCTCTTCTAGAGGAATTTGCAATCTCACTTGGGAGAAAAAGCATTTAAAAAGTTAAGGAGTTATGCAAAGGAAGATACACTGAAAACCAAAGTAGGGGAAAAGAAAATAATTCCTACAGGAATTCCAAGGACTGCTTTTACTTGGAAAAGATTTGTGAAGGATGCTAAAACTTTGAAAACTGGGTAGGCTTCAGAAAGTCAGAGGTGACAGTAAGGATATTCAAAATGGGGTTAACAAGGTGAAAAAAAAGGCATAAAATGGAAGTGAATAAAAATATGTTTAGAGGACTATAAGATTAAGGGATCATTGTGGTTAAAAGAATAGAACCAGAAATTTCTTCAATGTACATCTTAAAATACATTTTATAAATAAAATGAGCATATGGGTTAGGCATTGGGCTAAGCACTGGCGAGTAAAAGCAGACACAGTCCTTATTTTCATAGAATTTATAGTTTATTGACTTACACCTAGATTCAACTTGCATTTCCACCAATTACTAGCTTTTGAACATGTGAAAGTTAATTGACTTTTTGTAATTCTTGGTTTCCCCATTTATGTAATGAGGATGATAACCTTACAGGTTGTTGTGAGGATTAAATGAGATGATGAGTTTGAAACATTCCATAGAGTATATCACACAAAGTAAGTTTTCAATAAATGTTAGCTGGTGTTGTTTGGCTTGGCAGAAGTGGTGTTGGTAGTGGTAGTGAGTGTGGTAGTAGTAATAAAAGTAGATTATTTGGGCAGGAGCAGAGAGATTGTGTTGACAGTAATGGCGGATGAAGTAAAAAATGGACTTTTTTGATCATTTCATGAAGGCCTTCGAATGTCAGGCCAAAGACTTTGGATTTTATCCCTAGGCAATGGATAATCATAGAGACTTTTGGAGCTGTCACAGGAGATGACAACAGTGAAAGAATGGATGAGGGTGGGGTATGGAAAGAGAACAAAGGGCAAAAAATCTGTTAGGATTTCTTTGCAACTACATTGAAAGTAGACTTGAGTGGTGAAAATGGAAATTGAGAGGATGTTCAAGGATAACTCTAAGTTTTTCAAGTTTGGTTAATGGAAAAAGTCCTGGCATGTTAGAAAACAGAGTGGGAAAATAACAAGTTAGATTTTAGAAATTGTTGAATTTGAAGAAATCATAAAACATGCAGGTGGAGATGTCCAACAGACAATTGACTCTATGGATATGAAGTTTGGAAGCAGTTAAGGATTAGCAATACAGTTTTGTAGCTCATCTAAATGGCGTTTAAAACCAAGTGGATGACTTTTTCAAAACAGAATATATATGCATAAAATATTGAAGTCTAATTAAACCTTGGAAAAGAGGAGAAAAAATAGCCAGCATAAATGAGGCCAATGTAGGAAGAAAACCATCATCACAGAGGTCAAAGGAAGAGAAATTTTCAGGAAGGTAGAAATGGTCAATAGTGTCAATGTTCAGAAGGTGGGTGATCTACCATATGGGAAGAGGGGGATTTATTGTATTTAGTAAGTGGAAATTGAAGTTTTAAGTCTGTAGAAAGAAAAGAAGAGAAGGAGCTTGTAGAGTGTGAGCATTCTATCACTGCCACCAACACTGTTAGAGATCAACAAATGGAGGAGACTCCCGCTGATGCCAACTGTACAGGCTCCTCCACCTGGGAGACCCACTTGCAGAGGCTTCTTGTGCTAATGGTACTCTAATGAGAAAAAAACAAATACAAATAAAGCATACCCCAGTTAGGGATGGAGCAGCCTGTGATCTAGCCAGCCTCGCCTTCTGTGAATGTCTAGGGAGGAGTAGGAGAGGGGTTTGTGCAGAGAATAAAGGCTCAGACTGGGAAAACATGGAGTTGGTTTGTAAATAAAAGGGATTATATTAAGCTGAGAACTTGAGAATTTCTCAAGTAATGTGTACCTGTTGTGTTTCCCACCATTTTGGGTGTAGTCAGGCAAATAAACTATATGTTTAAGAATTCATATTGCTGAACCTGTACCACAGACAGCTCCTGTGCATGAAAGGGGAACCCTATGCTGAAAACATAGCACTTTTGTGAATTAACTTGGTTTAAGAGCAGCTGTGGGACCGCGACTATTCTCTCTACCCCTTGCTATGACAGGGAAAGTCAAGCTTACCAAAACAAATAAGCTTAAGGCAGTGGTTCTCAAACTTTAGCAAGCATCAAAATCATCTGGAGGGATTGTTAAAACAGATTGCTGGGCCCCACCTACCATTGTTTCTGACTCTATAGGTGTGGCACGAGGTCAAAGAATTTGCAGTTCCAACACGTTCTCAGGTGATGATCATGAGGATGAGAACCACTGGCTTAGGCAGAAGGAGGAGATAACATCTATAGCTGCAAAGAACTCAGGGAACTAAGAAAGAGCCACTCATTGGCTCTAGTAATTGACTTTTGGTAACTTTTGATATGGAGCTGTGAAAATTATAAAGGGCTCCTAGTACATCCACGGTGAAGAAACAGAAGCAACAGGTGTATACCATTGTTTAATGAGTTAGTTTCCCATTGGGCGACATGATCTAGTGGGAAATTCAAAAAATGTTATCCTTTGAGGAAAACTTGAATATGTCATTCATTCGTTCATTCAACACACTCCTTTATTTAGTATCCAGTATGTGCCAGGCATGGTGTTAGGTGTTGGGCAATCATGATAGACACTGTCACTGCCATGTCATTGAACTTAGAGGGGACTTAGAAAAGAAAACAAGCCAATGCACATCTGTAAGGTAAGTACCAGGAGCTCCTAGGAGTGGTCTCCAAACAGGAAGATTCAGGGAAGCTTCCTAGAGGAAGTGAACATTAAGCTCAGATATGTAGGAGTATCCAGGTAAGAATTGGGGGGTCAGTGTGGGAAGATGGTAGAGAGAACAGCAAGTGCAATGACCTAGCAGCAAGATAGAGGATGCCAAGTTTAAGGGACTCAAAAAATTCAGGCTGGTTTTAAAGTACATGTGCATAGCAGAGCATCGCATACATAAAGCTGGGGCTAAGGGCAGATCATTAGGAGCCTCATAGAACATGTCTAAAATCTTGGACTTTATGTGAAGAGTAATGAGGATCCATTGAAGGGTTTTTTTTAAAGCTAAAGCTTTATTGAAATATAATTCAGCCATTTACAGTACACAATTAAAAGGTTTTAGTATAGTCACAGAGTTGTGCAACCACCACCACAATTAATTTTAGAATATTTTAATAACCCCCAAAAGAAGCCCACTCATAGTCACTCTCCATTTCTTCCACTTTTAGCCTCTAGGCAACCACTAATGTACTTTCTCTCTGTATAGATTGATCTATCCTGGATATTTCATATGAATGGAATCATACAATATATTGCCTTTCATCCAAGTGTTTTCAGTCAGTGAGTGGAACAATTAGATTTTCTATATAGAAAGATCAATATGACTGACATATGTACCCTGGATTTGATGGGGGGAGGGGCTAGAAGCAGAAAGACCCATTAGGGAGTTGTGGAAGGATTCAGATGAGAAAACATGGTAGCCTGGCCCAGGGAAATGGCTGTGGGACAGAGAAAAGTGAATGGATTGAAGAGATACTTAAGAGGTAGTATTAGCAGGGCCTGATAATAAATGGGATCTCAAGTGTGATCCTGGCAGTGGGTAGCTGGTGGTGCTGGGCATGGAAATAGGGTCCCTTACAGGTTTCTGATGGGGTGGAGAAGATGATGAGTCAGCATTTATTGTGATACACCACTGTCCATACTTAGACTGGCACCTGCATGTCATAATCATGGTGACAAGGTCTGCAGGGAAAGAGGATGATTATATTCTTATTTTTCCAGGCTTTCATAAGTTCCCAAAAAGACCAAAGTAACTTATATACAGATTTCATATTGATTCAGTAAAATTAAAGTTTATTTAAATTTTAATGGAAGTGTATTGGTATCAAAGGGGAAATTTTAACTACCCTGACTTGAATAATTTTGCTGTGTCAAGAATGTGTCACCTTTTGAAATCATAACCAAAAGTCCTTCAGGCCACAAGGGGCTCCTCATGGCTGTTGAGGACACTCCCCTTCCCCTGGTGAGGAATGCACTTGAATTAAATCAAGGAGAAGGGGATTGATTACAGAGTCAAATTTCAATTACCTGTACTAATAGAGCAGTGGTGTGGGTACTCCCAAACTATGGTTAACCAAAAACCACTTATATTTGGCTTTGGATGGCATTATTTAAATGATTTACAGCAGTTGTGTTTCTAACTACATTTTTCTTTTGTGATTGCATCAATTTGCACCCCCTGACTTCACACTAAGCTTTTGCAAATGAAGGGACACAAATATACTAATTGAGAAGGATATATCATTTTGAGAGTTTATATATCCCACATATCATCTACAGATTTGATAATTCATATATAGAGATTTTTTTAAAGGTCTGTAAGAATAAAGATTGCAAATCTCCCTTGTAACCCACTTCTCTATTTAAGAACATTTACCATTGGGAAATGCTTTTCCAATGCTAATCTCAATTCCTCTGCTGAAATATAAACTGTTCTTTCTTTTCTCAATGGGGAAAAATAAATAGGCACTATCCTCCATGGACTTAACTCTGATAATGCTGAAAACACTCCTCTTGAATCTTTTCTTTTTCAAGCGGAACCAGTGCTATTCTATTTGTTGGCCTTATTTCCTAGCCAATTATTAGCTGCTCCTAGAACTCAAAGATCATAAATGAACACGAAGAACATGACATTTCCTAAGAAATGAAATAATCTGCATTTTACCAATGAAAACCAAAGAGTTTCCACAATAAGAAACAGTTGAAAATTTCACTTTTTTTTTTTTCCAATTTAGAAGTGATACATGTTCATTATCAAAAATATGGGAGGGGGGAGCATAAAGGAGAAAATGAAAATCTTCATTGATTCCACTAGCCAAAAGTAACCACTGGATCCCTAAATCACCTAGATTTCCACTGCAGTTTTCAGTTGCTGGTGGAGCTGTGTAGGGCAGGCTCTCTAGGTAAAAATAGTCTATTTAATAATGTTTAAAAGCTACACCCTTATTTAGAACTCTTAGACTCAGTGACCAGATAAAATCACAGGGAAACCATGAACTCTTTTGTACCTCTTAATGTCTATACTAAAAGTAAGGGGGGCACCCACTTCCCCTACCCAGCGTGATGGGAAGGACCTGAACTACATGCCCATGAGCCTGTCAACCCAGGGGCTCCATGGCCTCCACACTGGTAAACTTGGGCAGAAGGAAGAGAATGCTTTCCTTCAGTAGGCCAGTTGCACCATTTTACGGATTGAATTGTGTCCCTCCGAAAGGTATGTTCAAGTCCTAACCTCTGCCCTCATGAATTTGGAAATAAGGCCTTTGAAGATGTTTTTAGTTAAGATGAGGCCAAACTGGGTTAGGTCTAGTGCCCTTATAAGGAGAGGAAATTTGGACACAGACAAACAGAGAGGCAAGAAAGCCATAATGATGGAGGCAGAGACTGAATTATGCCACAAACCATGGATTGTCAGCAAGAGACTGCCCGAACCCTATATACTTTGGAGGGGCATTGGCCTTGCTACCACCTTGTTTCAGACTTCTAGCCTCTAGAACTGTGAAACACTTCCTGTTGTTTAAAAAAAAAAAAAATTAGGTGGGGCAGACCCCACAGCCCGTTTCCTCTATGCACACACCTTAATCTCCACCACTGAGCTGTGATCCACAGGTCAGCTGTGCTAGCTTCACCTGGAAACTTGTTAGAGGTGCAGAATCTCAGGCCCCACCCCAGACCTACTGAATCAGAATCAGTGTTTTAACGAGATCCCCAGGTACAACCAGATCCTTCTTCATTGGCACTGCCTCCTCAATAGAAAGACACTGTTAGAGTCTATCAGTCTGCTCGTGAGTAAAGGCAAGCCGCAGGCAAAGGAGAACACAAGGAAAAACACAACAAAGAAGAGAAATTCATCTCAAGGCCTAGAACTGAGCTGCTTCAGATAACTCTGGCCTGGGCTTTCCCTGGGTAGGAACCAACCATACAGCATCTCTAGAGGCATCTCTAGTCTTACTGCACCAGTGGCAAGTCAGAAAACAGAGAATGAATTCAAGAAAGTCATAAACCACAGTAATTAGTTTAGACTCTCTTCCTTACACTGAAGTACCAACCCCTGGCACCATGGCCCAATATATATCCCTCTTGTCTTTAGACTCATTTTAGGGGAGAAGTGGCAGTGGGGGTATGGAGAGAGCCTTGGGCACACGCCCTAGAAGCTAACATTGGGGTATATATTTTCAATCATTTTGTTCACACGTCACACTTACAAGCCTGTAACCTAGCGGTTCAGCCTACGAGCAGTTTCAGACAAGGAGCTCAGTTTCAACAGTTCCGAGAGTACCTTCATCCCTCTCCACTACCCCTGCTTCTTTCCCTTCTTCTTTCAACCTGCCATGTAAATTAAAGTAATAACCTGGCTAATTCTTTTCCTCCTGAACTTCTTTGTTTTCTGACACAAAACAACAGCAACTGTAATAAGGCAATTCTAGCAGGAAATGGAAATAAACTGTGGAGTATGGGGTGCAGGTTGGAAAGAAGAAGGCCAGGAAAGCACTCTTGGCCTCACACACATACCTGTATCCTATTACACTGTTTCCCTTCAAAACTTGGGTCTTATCTTTCAAATGGTTTCATATTCATCTTTTTTACTTAATACTTTGTAAGCATTTCCCCAGGTTAGTAAATATTCCTATAAAGCATGTTCAGTAGCCTCAGAGCACTTTAATTTATGGACATGCCACAAATCATTCTGCTAGTCCCCTATTGTTGGGCATTTAGGCTTTCTCCTGTTGTTGTTTTTTTTCATATTTGTAAATAATTCTTTGATGAACATCCTTGTACATAAATCTGTGTCCACATCTTTGATTATTCCTTGAGGATAAACTTTATTTGACTTTGATAATAATAAATAACCTAACTTTGGATTGAAATATCTTTGTCCAGTATTCAGATATTGTGGGTTTTCTCCAAAAAATAATATCGTGGAGTCCGAATGTCAGGTTTTTAGTTAAGAAGTTTCCACAAGATTGACTCTTCCGCAGCTACCTGAAATTTTAGCCATAATGAATTGCAGTAGAAAGATCTGCACTATATAGCTCTGATAGGTCAAATTTACCTCAGAGCACCTCAGGATTGGGGCCTACTACACATGACTCACAGCTCAAGAGGTGACATTCTATCTTAAGCCATTTTCATAAACTCTACTTTTTTGGAAAGTATAATATCCATTAAGTTAGGAAAGAACATTGTCCCTAAATGAGCAAAACAACCAAATGCTCTATGTGGCCCTCAATTTTCTTTGTTTGTAAGTCTAAGTAGAAGTAGAACAATTAAATTATCAGTATGTAATTTTAATGTGGACAAAGCCAATAATGAAAACAATAATAGCCATTACTTATAGAGCATGTACTATGTCCAGGTCCTATACTGAGCATGTTACAACCTATATTCATTATCTATTGCTGTGTAACAAAATACCCCTAAATTTAGCAACTTAAAACAACAGATATTTATTATCTCTCAGTTTCTGTAGGTCAGGAAACTGGGGGTGGCTTAGCTGAGTCCTCTGACACTGTTGCTTGTAGGATTACATTCAAGGTATCAGCTTGGTATCTTCTTAAAGCTCAACTGGGGGAAATCCTCTTCTAAGCTTACTCACATGGTTGTTGGCAAGGTTTAGTTCCTCCTGGACTGTTGGACCAAGGGCCTCAGGTCCTTCCTGGTTGTTGGCTGAAGCCTTCCCTCAGTTCCTTGACACCTGAATCTCTCCACAGGGCAGCTTACATGGCAGCTGGCTTTCACATAAGCCAGCAAGACAGAAGTTAGAGTCTTTTTGTAAACGAATCTTGGCAGTGACATCCCATCACTCCTGCCATATTCTGTGTGTTAGAAGTGAGTCACAGTTCAGTCCACACTCAAGAGGAGGGCATGGATACTTGGAGGCGGGATCTTTGGGAACCATATTAGAAGCTGCTTGCCACACAATCATTTTCCTAACCTCGATACCACCTCTTTTGAAATAGACATTGTTAATCCCCATTGACACGTAACAGCCAGTAAGCAGTGAGATTGGGATTCAAACTGTTTCTCTGACTTCAATGCACACATGTTTGCTCACTGCACTATGCTTTCAGTAGAACCTTGTCTCTGTAAAGGTCCTGGTATCCTAGAAATATTTTAGTAGAGATTTGGGTAAATCTGGTATTACTGATTTATTTTCTCTTTTGACCCCACGTCCTCTAATGTTTAAGTGAAATTGGTTAGCTTACACTAAATGGATAAAAGGTAGCATAACCTGAGGGTGTAAGGTTAGAGATGGGAGATCTGGGCTGTTCAGTTGCCTGCCTTTGTGTGTGTGGGTGGGGTGGGGTGGGGTGGGAGCAGTTCTGGTGAAAGTTAACTGGCTTCTAAATCTCCATCCATTTTCTTGTACATCTTTCTCATTCTCAGCTCATATTGCATATTAGCATTGAAGATGATTTGTAAGATAAATATCATTGGGGAAAAATCCCCGTGGTCAAGAATTAAACACACACACGTGGTTCTCGACACGTTCTCTAGGAGCTGTCTATTCATTTTCCCTATACAGTGGAGATATAAATCTGGCCCGTGCTCGGCACACTGTATGTGTTTTGCTTTATGAAGGCATAAATCACCAAGATACAATTTGTGTTTGATTTTTTTGGACACTTAATTTGCTTAAATGTTCAGCAGTTCATAGACATAAATTGTGCTGGGCAGGGCTCCAAGTGGAATAAGAGGAGAGCAAGAAAGCTATACATATTAGGATGTAATTCAGAAGAAAAATCATCCTGGCTGGTCAAGTAAGTCCTTTTTATAAGTTACTTATAAATAACTTTCCTCCATAGGCAATATAAACACTTAGTAAATACTTCTAGAGGAAGGAGCATTGTAGTAAATTTAGTTTAAAGGAACCTCACATATAAAATGCTCCTATGTGTTGGTAAAGCTGTAACGTGCAGGGAGTGTGCCATATGTGTTTGATAAAGCAACCATATTGATTGATTATTGTTTAATATTGGAACACCTCATCGAGAATCAGGAAATATGGATTTTTATGTCTGCCACAACTAAACGTGTGAACTTGAGCAAGTCAACTCTGAGTCTAAATTTTCTCATTTGAAGATGAGGGGTTGGGCTAATAATTTCCTAATTCCCACCTAGTTTTACAGTTTTATGCTTCTAAGTATTGGGTACCTACAAAACACCAAACTTAGTGAAATGGAGAAGCCAAAACACAGAGGAGCTTAGGGACAAAACCCAGAAAGTTGTGAAAATTAAATAATCAAGAGAAGAGTTACTAAACAGTTTAAGAGTAGTAACAAAGGGAAACCTATGTAAATTTACAGTGGCCTCGGTTTCCCAAAGTGTGCAGTGTGGGCCTCTGGTATAAGGCACTGAGCAGGAATACTTCAGAATGGTATAGACAGTGAGCCAGCTGGGAGTGGGGAGCTCCCTTTTCTCCCCTTGGAAGGGGCTGCAACTAAATTTAGCTTCCCATGGGAATGATGGGTTCTTCTCCCTAGCAGGAGTGGAAGCAACTTTCCACACAGTGCAAACTGGTGCTGGGCAGCTGGTTTTCCCAGACAACTCCTGGAAATAACTGGCAGCCCAAACTCAAAATGCCTTGTCTCCCACTGGCAGGTTTGCTCTCAGGCTTTAAAAAGGGAGAACAACCCCAGCTTAACAGAGTTAAACTCATGTATAGTTTCCCTACACATGACTCTTCTGCCTCTTTTATTTGAACCAATAATTAGCCATATCCTTGTTAAATATATATATCAGAGACTTAAATCTTTGGTCTGTTCATGAGCCAGTTGAGCCCTGAATCTCAGCAGATTTGCAATACCTATTCTCCAGTTGATTGGACTCACCCAGGACAACTAACAAGGAGATGATGATGGATAATGCCCATCCCAAGGAACAGAGAGTGTCTGCAACTGCAAGCAAGAGAGTCCCATCCATCTGCCCCATGGGATCAAAGCTTCTCAATCAGAAACACAGTGGGCAGCACCATTCCCAAATCCTCAAGACTGGGGAATGAACAATGGAGTAAAGTAGACATTATTATTCTAGCAATGGAAGAATTTTTATCATGATATACAGGCAGTGGTCACCAGAGGTTCTGAGGGGGGGGGGGAGAGGGAAGAATAGGTGTAATATGGGGGCATTTTTGGGACATTGGAATTGCCCTTCATGACATTGCAATGATGGATGCAGGCCATTATATATTTTGTCATAATCCACAAAATTGTGCAGGACAGACTGTAAACTATAATGCGAACTATAGTCCATGGTTAGTACAATGCTTCAATATGTGTTCATCAATTGTAACAAATGTGCCACACTAATGAAGGATGTTGTTAATGTGGGAAAGTGTGGGATGGGGAGGTGATGGGGCATATGGGGATCCCCTGTATTATTTATGTAACATTTATGTAATCTAAATCGCCTTTAAAAATTAAAAAAAAAATTTAATAAAATAAAAAGGGAGAGCAAAAAGGAGCAAGATCCCTCTACTAGCCACAGATGCACTATGTGTCCAGGGTATCCCTCTGTGAGAAGATGGAGGAACAGGGAACCAGTGCTTCCAGTAAAATCTATTACTGAATCCAGTGTTCTCAAGCTTTAGCATGGATTAGAACCATTTGGAGGGCTCGTTAAAACACAGAGGGTGGGGCCCCATTGCCGAGTTTCTAATTCAGTAAGCTTGGGAGGCCCTTAGCCATTGCGTTTCTAACAAGTTCCAGGCTGAGAGTAGTGCAGTGGGCCGGGCTCCGCACGGAGAGCATGGCTGCCTTAAGCCCCGCCACGTGACATTACAGAATTCATCCTGTGCCCTATTACTGGTGATAAGTAAGGTAACTTAAAGCGCTAAGTGGGTAAAATCTTTTTTACTTAAATAGTTATGTATTTATTTTTTTAACTTTTTATTTTAAAATCCTTTCAAAATCCTTTCAAACTTACAGAACAGTTACAAAAATAATACAAACTTCATACAAAGAACTACAACATACCCCTGTCCCCCCAGATACCCAGATCTACAAATTTTAATATTCTGCCACATTTGTCATATTGTTCTATCTACCATCAATCTCTCAATCCATCTATCTATCTATCCATCTGTCTATGAAGCTGCTTTCTGAACACTTGAGTGTAGGTTTTATACATCATATTCCTTGCACACATATACTGCCTTGTTCATTTATTTGTATAACCATCTTAAGTGCAGTTATCAAGTTCAAGAAATTTAGCGTTGATATTAAGCTTACAGTCTATATTCCAATTTTTTCATATGCCATTTTTAAAGGCAGTTTTATTGAGATACAGTCACACACCATACAATCCATCCAAAGTGCACAATCAATGGCTTTTAGTATAATCACAGAGTTGTGCATCATCACCACAATCAATTTTAGGACATTTTCATTACTCCAAAAAGAAAACCACATACCCTTTAGCAGTTATCTTTCAATCTCTCTATCCTTCCCCAGCCCTACATAACCACTAATCTAAATGGAATCACACAATATATAGTACTTTGTGTCTGCTTTCTTTCACTTAGCATAATATATTTTTTTAAATTATTGTTATTCTTTTAAAGTAGAGAAGTTGTAGGTTTACAAAAACATCATGTGAAAAATATAATGTTCCCTTAAAACCCCCTATTGTTGACGCTTTGCATTAGCATGGTGCCTTTGTTAAAATTGATAAAAGAATCTTAAAATATTACTGTTAACTATAGTCCATAGTTAACTTTAGGTGTATTTTCCTCATATCTCAACCTATTCTAACACCTTGTAATTCTGTTATACATTTGTTATAATTCATGAAATAGCATTCTTATATTTGTACTATTAACCACAGACCATCATCCACAACAGGGTTCGCTGTGCTTACAGCCCTATGCTTTGTTTTCTAACTTTCCTTCTAGTAACATATAAGACCCAAAACTTCCCCCTTTCAACCACATTCACACACATAATTCAGCACTGTTAATTACATTCACAATAATGTGCTTCTATCACCACTATCCAGTTCCAAACATTTGCAATCAACCTAACTAGAAATTCTTGTACAAATTAAGTATCAGCTCCCCAGTATCTACCCCATTCTATCTCCTGGTAACCTATATTTAAGATTCTAACTCTATGAGTTTGTTTATTAGAATTAGTTTATATCAGTGAGATCATACAATATGTCCTAGAAACACACGAACAACATACACTAGAAGAAATAGAAGATCTCAACAGACCAATTACAAGAAGTTGATCAGTCATCAAAAACCTCCCAACAAAGGAAAGCCCAGGACCAGATGACTTCACAGGTGAATTCTACAAATCATTCCAAGAAGAATTAATACTTATCTTGCTCAAACTCTTCCAAATATTGTAGAGGAGGGAATACTACCTAAATAACTCTATGAAGCCAACAGCATCCTAATACCAAAGCCAGATAAAGATACTACAAGAAAAGAAAATTACAGACCAATGTCTTTACTAAATATAGATACAAAGTTCTTAACAAAATACTTGCAAGCACATTAAAAGAATTTTACACCATGATCGGGTGGATTTTATCCCAGGTTTGCAAGGGAGGTTCAGTCCAAGAAAACCAATTAATGCAATACACCACAATAACAAATCAAAGGGGAAAAATCCAATGTCCTTTCTTGGTAACATTTAGAACATTAGGAATAGAAGGAAATTTCCTCAACATGATAAAGGGCATTGTGGCAGTTTGTAATTATTTATGAATTCCCAAAAAAGAAGAAAGGATTATGTTTGTAAACTGGTCTGTTCCTCTGGGTGTGGTCCCTTTTGATTGTATTAGATTCATTTGAGATGTCTTTGATTAAATTACTTGTTAAGATTAAGGTTTTGATTTGACCAGTCAGTAGGGCATGACTCAGGGTAGAATCCCTGCCCCATTGGTGGGATGATATAAATGGACACACTCTCAAGAAGACACACGGAAGAGGAGAGAACTTGGTCATTTTGGTCCTGCCATATGACAGAAAGGAGAAGGCTCAAACAGCTAAAGCCCCGGGAAGAGAGATTCCATTTGCCTGATAGTGTGCAATGGAAGAGAACACAGAAGCCGAGCAGCTGCAAGACTGATATAGGAAGACCTGAGAGATCAGCCAGAGATCCCCTGCCATCTTGCTTCAACAGCTGACATTGGTGAGAAAGTACCTCTTATGGTACTTTGAGTTGGACTGTTTAGGGCCTTGTAACTGTAAGCTTTTGCCCCAATAAAAACCCTTTATAAAAGCCAACAGATTTCTGGTACTTTGCATCAGCACCTCCTTGGCTGACTAATACAGGGATATATGAAAAATCCACAGCTAACATCATACTAAATGGTGAAAGACTGAAAGCTTTCCCTCTAAGATCTGGAACAAGACAAGGATGTCCACTGTCACTATTGTTATTATGCTAAAAGTTCTAGCTAGAGCAGTCAGGCAAGAAAAATAAATAAATAAATAAATAAAAGGCATCCAAATTGGAATGGAAGAAGTAAAACTTTTTACTATTTTCTGATGACATGATCCCATATATAGAAATTCCTGAAAAATCTATAGCAAAGCTACTAGAGCTAATAAACAAGTTCAGCAAGATGGCAGTAAATGAGATCAACATGCAAAAATCAGTAGTGTTTCATATGCCTTTTGGGCCTTTCCCCCTCCATTATTAGATCCCATCCAGAATTATGCATTGCATTTAATTGCCATTGTCTTTTTAGTTGCTTGTTCTTTTTTTAAAAAAATTGTGGGAACATATATAAAACATAAACATGTCCATCTCAATCACTCTCAGGTACATCATTTACAATGTTGTGGTCTCCTTACTACTTTCCATTACTAAATTTCCCATCTCAAACCCTGTACCCATTATGCATCAAATCCCTATCCCCCCTACACCCCACTCCTGACAATCTGTATTCTAATTTCTAGCTCTATGAGCTTGCACATTCTCCAATATTTTCTTTTTCAGTTATCAAGAAGCTTAAATTTAATATCTTAAATCTATAACACTCTCAT
>PVKH010017529.1:0-15388 GCA_004027955.1 Chaetophractus vellerosus | reverse complement strand
TACTACCTGGCAAAAATGAGAGACTGCTTTAGCAAGGGCCCCTCTTCCTTATGGGATGCTTGATACCATGAGTTTGCACCTCAAGATTATAAAGGTGCCTTGCACTCTCCCGTCCCCTACTGGCAAGCTAAATGTTGTATCTTTAATATTTCACAGCAGGGATAACCTTTCAAGAGTCCACGTGTTGGTACTCAGTTCCTTTGCCTAAACTCCCATCTCTCTAAATACTAATTAGGGCTAATACAACAATAGACTCCCCAGCCCAGGTATTCTTAGGTAACCACCTAGGCTTAAACTACCTCTTGGTCAAAATGGGGGAGGGCACCTGTGTCATAAGAATCACCTCCTGCTGCATATATTTCAACAACTCAAGGGCCCATCAAAATTAACTTACAAAAGGACTCAAAGAGATCAAGGTGTTTCATGAATAACCAAGGTTTTTCAACAAATTCCACAGATAGTTTAAAAAAAAAACTCAGATATTTCATCAAAGCTATTTCCTAAAGGGTGGGGGAAATGGCTATGCAAAGTCTCCTAGCTCTTGGTGTTACTGTTTATTGGCATTTTTAATAGCCAATATCCTCAAGTGCCTTATATATTTTTTGTTACATATCCCTCCCCTTTTCTGCTTGCTCTTGCTGTGTGTTCATTTTGTGTGTGTGTGTGTGTTCTTCTATGTCTGCTTTGTCTCCCCCCGCTGCAGCAACGCGCCGAGTCAGCTCACTGCTCAGGCAGCTTGCCCCACTTGTGGGCAGTTCTGCTTCCGTTCCCAGGTGGCTTTTTTGCTCCGTTAGCAGGCGGCTTTGTTCCATTCGCAGGTGGCTCGCCCTGCCCATGGCGGCTTTTTGCCCTGCCCACGGCAGCTTTTTGCCCTGCCCACAGTGGCTTTGCCTTCTCAGGTGGTCTTCCCCGCTTGGAGAGGTCCCCGGGAACCGAACCCAGGGCCTCCCATGTGGTATACCGGCGCCCTATCCACTGGGCTATACAGCCGGCCCCCTCAAGTGCCTTAGGTACTGACATGTTAATGCTATGCCACTGGCAGTAAATATATCAGCCACCCAAACTGCCACAACCCTCCAAACAAATGATGCAGAGAGATCAAGGAATGAATTGTTATAACAATAAAAAAAAATTGTGTGCTGCCTCAGCATTCATCTTACGTTGAACAACTTGCCTCAACACTGATTTTTGACCTAGTTAATAAGCAGCTTCCAGCCCAGAGCCACAAACCCCCCCAGAGCCCAAACCTACAACTGCAGCCATCACCCAACCACCCATACCCTTCACCCAAAACAACAGCTGGTCCCAAATGATAATCCCCACTGCTCTCAGATCCCCAGTCCCTTTCCCTTTTCCTATGCTTGCTTTAAACTAACCCATACTTGACTCCTGTGGGAAATCTGCCACCCTCCATCCCTGTTTGATAATAAAGGCAGAAGCTTACAGGTCCCTCTTGCTCTTCCTATGTGCTCCCCACCTGCCAGTTGAGCCACCTGAGACTATCGTGCTTCCCAGCGACCCACTTGGTACCCCTCTCTCTGGGACCTATGAGTAACACACTATCTTTTCTCAAGCAATGTGGCCTCTGTCTCCCATTGTGTCTCACCTGACCCAAATTCAAAATCCAACTTTAATTCGAAACAAGGTCACATGTAGAAGAATAATGAAAGTATGCTAAAAGTATTTTCATGTAAGTACAGAGATGGAATGGAATTTATAAATAAAATTGATTAATTCAACATTTATGGTAAAATTATAAATTTAAATGTTGAAATGTAAAGGCAAACCAGTAGGTTAATATTAAAATGTATAATTTATAAATTAATAGCAATCAAGAAGGAAAAAGACTCAGTGCAGCCAAAGAAAATAATGGTTTTATTAAGAAATAATAGTAAAGCATTATAAACAGAAAAAACAAAATGTCAAAAAATAATGTCAAATATATCACTTGTAGCATGAATTGTATATGAGTTAAATTACCCTTAGAAACATGTAATCAAATAATGCTTAAAATAAAATGTACGCATGGAGTTAAAACCTAGAGTATAGGTTATTAGGAGATAAGAGGAGGGATGCAAAGGGATACTGAATTTTTAATTAACTTGACTGTAAAAGTGCGGAAATGGATAGAGTTGGTAACACATTATAATGAGTATAACTAAAACAGCTGGTTTATAAATGGGATTGTGGCTGAAAGGTGCAGTCTAGGGGTATAAATGTCAACTGAAAGAAAGTGAGAGAATAATCTAGGGACTGAATAACATAGTGAACCCAGAGATGGATGAGGATTGTGGTTAATAGTACAAATGCAAGAATGTTCTATGATCTAGAACAAATGTACATCACTATTACAAGATGGTAAGAATATGGAGATGCATGGGAAAATAAAATTAATATAATGTATGGACTATAGTTAATAGCAATATTGTAATATTCTTGCATCAATGTCAAAGAAGCTACTGTGTTAATACTAGGGGGAGTATGGAAAAAATATACCAAATGTATGCAATAGGCCATAGTGGTAATTGTCTGATGATATTATCTCAAAATCTGTAACAAATGTTCTACAACAATGTAACATGTTGATGGACAGGTGTTGTATGGGAATTCCACACGTACATGATTGTTTTGTAAATTCACAACTTCTCTAATAAAAACATATTTTAAAAAATGTTGTAGTAGCCATTCTAATAGAGGTAGAGGTATTTCATCTCATAAATTTGCATTTCCTTAATATTAGTAATGTTGAAATTTTTTCGTATTCTTGCTCGTGATCCATATATCCTCTTTAATGAGGTGTTCATTCAAGTGTTTAGTCATTTTTTAAAAAAATTGGGCTGTTTGTTTTCTCACTGTTGAGATTTTATTGTTGTTTTCTTAGAAAACTTGTAGATTTACAGAAAATTCACGAAGAAAATATAGATTTCTCATCTAATCTCTCTATTATTTACACCTTGAATTAGTATGGTACATTTGTTATAATTGATGAAAGAATATTATTATAATTATACTAGTAATCATAGTCCATGGTTTACATTAGGGTTCACTGTGTTGTACAGACCTGTTTTTTAAAATTATTCTAGTAACATATATACAACCTAAAATCTCACCCTTTAACCACATTCAACTATATAACTCAGTGCTTTAAATTATGTAAACATTGTTGTGCTACCATCACCACCACCCAATGCCAAAATTTTTCCATCACCCAAAATAGAAACTGTAAAATTAAGTATTAATTCCTTATTCCCTATTCTCACCCCAGCCCCTGGTGACCTGTACTATAGTTACTGACTCTATGAATTTGCTTATCTAATTATTTTCTATCAGTCAGATCATACAATATTTGTCCTTTTGTTCTGGGTGTATTTCACTCAACATGATGTCTTCAAGGTTCATCCATGTTGTTGCATGTACCAGAACTTCATTCCTTTTATGGCTGAATAATATACCATTGTAGGTATACACCACATTTTGTTTATACAACCATTGGTTGGTGGAAACCTGGGTTGCTTTCATCTTTTTGGCAGTTATGAATGATGCTGCTACGTATATTGGTATGCAAATATCTGTTTAAGTCCCTACTTTCAATTCTCTTGGGTATATACCTCAAAGTGAGATTTCCAGGTAATATGGCAATTCTATACAGGGTAATACATGTAATTCTATATCTTTTATTGTGCTTCACTTTATTATGCACCATAGATATTGCATTTTTTACAAATTGAAGGTTTGTGGCAACCCTGCATAGAACAAGTCTGTTGGCACATTTTTTCCAATAGCATGTGCTCACTTCATGCCTCTTGTCACATTTTGGCAATTCTCACAATATTTAAAACTTTTTCATTATTATTACATCTGTTATAATGATCTGTGATCAGCAATCTTTGATATTATTGCAATTGTTTTGGGGCACCATGAACCATGCCCATATAAGACACAAACCTAATCAATAAATGTTGTGTTCTGGCTGCTCCACTGACCAGCCATTCCCCATCTCTCTCCCTCTCCTCAGGCCTCCCTATTCCCTGAGACATAAAAATTTTATTGCTTGTGTAATAAACCATTGCCTAACACAAGGCCCTGAAGTTGCTTCCCTATGTTTTTATCTAGGAATTTAATAGTTTTGGTTTGAACATTTAGGGTTTTGATCCATTTTGAGTTAACTTTTGTATATGGTGTGAGGTAGGGGTTCACCTTCGTTTAATGCACATGAGTATCCAATTTTCCCAGCTCCATTTGTCAAAGAAGTTATTCTTTCCCAACTGAGTGGACTTGGCACCCTAGTCTAAAATTAATTGGCCATACATGTGAGAATTATTTCTGAAATCTCAGTGTGATTCCATTGGTCTCTATGTCTGTTGTATTAGTCAGCCAAAGGGGTATTGATGCAAGTACCAGAAATCTGTTGGCTTTTATAAAGGGTATTTATGTAGGGTAAAAACTTACATTTACAAGGCCCAAAAGAGTCCAATTCAAGGTTGCTCTCTCACCAAAGTCAGTTGCCATGTGTTGAAGCAAGATGGTCACTGGTCTCTGCCTGGTCTCTCCTTTCCCTCCTGGCTTCCAGTACTGTCTCTCTCTCCTGGTTCGGCTTGTCTCTCAGGACTTCCTATATCAGTCTTGGCTGTCTTTCCAAGGTCAGCTGTAAGCTATCAGGCAAATGACTCGTAACAACCTGGAGCCCCAGGATCAAGCATGACAGAGCTCTCTCTCTTCCTGTGTGTCTTCTTGAGTAAGTGTCCATTTATATCAGCCCACCAAGGGGGCAGGGACTCAACCTGAGTCATGCCTTACTGACATGGTCAAATCAAAGCCCCAATCTTAAAGGTAATTTAATCAAAGACATCTCTGAATATAACGAAATCAAGGGTATCACACCCAGAGGGATAGATTCGTGTACAAATGTAATCTTTCTCTTTTTGGGGATTCATGAATATTCTCAAACTGCCACACTCCACCCTCTGAATCCCAAAAAGACATGGCAATATTCCAAAAAACCTTAAATCCTTTCAGCAGCAATGGTAAGTACAAAATCACATCACAATTAGATATAGGCATACAGTTTGTCTTGGGGCAAAGTCCCCTCTGGCTGTAGAAATGTGAAACTTACAAAACAATTTATCTGCTGCCAATATACAAAGGGACAAACACGGGATGAACATTTGCATTACCATAAGGACAATTTGGGAGAGAAACATGCACCATGGGTCCCCAACAGTTCCAAAAACCTGCAGGGCATACTCCATTAGATTTCAAAGTCTGAAAGTCATTCTTAAGATTATGTTTTTTTCTTCTTGTTGGGGACTCATGGGCACCCACCCTTTTCACAGGCTTGCCCAATGGCCATTTTCTTGGTTCCACCCTTATCAAGCATCTGGGTGGTGACTGAGCTCCAGACCTCACCCTCCAAGAACTTTGTGGTGATGGCCACACTTTCCCCAATCTCTGGGATAGAATCTCAATCCCCTTTGTACAGTGAGGTGGTGGCAACATTCTCCCTAATTTCTGGCAATCAGGCCCAACCTCCTCAGAACAGTGAGGTAGCAACCTGGCCTTCCCTAATCTATGGCAAACAGGCCCACCCCTCTCAGAGTCATGGGGTGGTGACCTCACACTCCCCAACCCATGGGGTACAGGCCCACCCCCCTCAGCACAGTGGGGTGGTGACCTCATTCTCCCCAACAACCAGGGAACGTGCCCCACCCTTTCTGTAGCCTGGGGTGTTCAAATCCTCCCTGAACAATGAACTGGAACTTCTACCCTCTTCAAATGCTGGGGCAAATTCACCCTCTCCGTACACATGGATGGGGCCCCTCTCTTGGCCCAAGGAGATGTCTTCATTTCAGACCTCAGCTTCCATAGTTTCCCTCATAAAGCCATTTTCACTTCCA
Organism: Chaetophractus vellerosus; assembly: GCA_004027955.1. Lineage (NCBI taxonomy): Eukaryota > Metazoa > Chordata > Mammalia > Cingulata > Chlamyphoridae > Chaetophractus > Chaetophractus vellerosus. Next base: position 9,494 of record PVKH010017529.1, on the reverse strand, counting down.
TCTCTCTTCTTACTGTCCCTTTTAGTCCAGGCTGACAGTCTTTTGTTCATGAAGACCTCACTAAAAGCTTGTTGTTTTAGAATGCAGGAAGTAGGGGTCCAAGCCCTCAGACAGTAACACTTTCCACAAGTTTTTCCTGAGTAATTGCATTTTCAATCCTGGCTTATAAATTGCAAATTCAGTTAATTCTCAAATGGGGCATTATTGCCTGGGGACTTGATTTCCAAAAGCTTGGAATTTCTGGAATCAGTCTCTGATTTCTTTGTGCCCAACAATTCAGTTCTCAACTTATCTCTTTCAACTACCATTTTGCTATAAGCTACAAGGAAAAGCCAGGCTAAATTCTTCTAGTTTACTTTGGAAAGCTCTTCAGCTAAATGTCCAGGCTCACCATTTTCAAATTCTGCCTTCCACATAACATCAGGAGTCAATCTTGCTAAGTTCTCTGCAACTTTAAAACACACATTGCCTTTCCTCCAGTTTCCAATACTAGTTTCATTATTTCTTTCTAAGGCTTTATCAAAAGTCTCTCTAAGGTTGTGTGTGAGGGTGTAAAAATGGATAAAGGTAAATAAATAAATAAATAAATCCTTTAAAAATGTATAGGAGAGGAAGATATGGACTATAGTTAATAGTAATAATTTGATGATGCTCTTTCATGATTTGTTAACAAATGTTTCACAACAATATAGGGTGTTTGTGGTGGGGTGATGTGTGGGAGCCCTGTATGATGTTATGCATGTTTGTTTTGTAAGTTCACAATGTTTACTGAACACTTATAGTTTATGTATGTTCATGTAGGAATGATATACTTCAATAAATTGCTTTTAAAAAAGTCTCTCTAGTATCCATATTCCTACCAACAGTCTCATCAAAGCAATCTAGGCCTTTTCTATCAAGCATCTCACAATTTCTCCAAAAATATCCTTACCCATTTATAAAACCATTCCAGCATTTTTGGTAATTGCATCAGATGGTACCCCATTCCTTGTATCAAATTCTGTTTTAGACTGCCAAAGGGGTGCTGATGAAAAGCACCACAAATCTGTTGGCTTTTATAAAGGGATTTATTTGGATAAAAGACCCTAAGGAGTCCAACTCAAGGTTGCTTTCTCACCAAAGTCAGTTGCCACAGGTTGAAGCAAGATGGTTGCTGATCTTTGCCTGGTCTCTCCTTTCCCTCCTGGTTTCCAGTCTCTCCAGGTTAGGGCTCATCTCTCAGGGCTTCCTATATCAGTCTGGCTGTCTTGCCTAGGCCAGGTGTAAAATATCAGGTGAATGGCTCATCTTTCCCTGGGTCCCCAGGATCAAGCTCTCTTCCTGTGTGTCTTCTTGAGTGAGTGTCCATTTATATCAGCCCACTAAGGCATGACCTGAGTCATGACTTACAGACATGGTCAAACCAAAACCCTATCTTAAAGATAAACTCACCCACATATTCAGATGCCTATACATCAGCAATTTAATCAAAGACATCTCAGCTGAATCTAATGAAATCAAGGGTATCACACCCAGAGGAATAGTTTACAAACATAATCTCTCTATTTATTGGGATTCATAAATAATCTCAAACTCCCACACCTGTCATTGTGACAGTACCATGTTGCTTTGATTACTGTGGCTTTGTAAGAAGTATTTTAATTTAAAAATTTTAAAGAACAATCATCCATACCATTCAAGATGCCCAAACATCACCCCACCACAAACACCTTATATTGTTGTGACACATTTATTAGAAATGATGAAAGAACATCATCATAATATTACTGCTATCTATAGTCCATAGCTTATATTTGATGTATTTTTCCCACAAACCATCATATTCTCAACACCATGCATTAGTATTGTATATTTGTTATAGTTCATGAGAGAACATTTTCATATTGGCACTGTTAACTACAGTCCATCATTCACCATGGGGTTCACTGTGTTATATTGTTCCCTGCCTTGTGCAATCCATGCAAAGTGTGCACTCAGTGTCTTTCAGTTTCATCACAGAGTTGTGCTGTCATCAGCACAGTCCATTTCAGAATGTTTTCATTTCACCAAAAGGAAATATCCCATACTCCCTTATATCCTTCTGTTATTAACCCTTAGAATTGTTATAATACCTTCTTTGCCTTTTGAAAGATTGGCCAATGGGCACCATCTGCAGGCCAGTCCAGAGGCTGCAAGGAGAAAAAGCACTTTGGCATCTCTCATCCCAGTTCCCTTGGATTGGATCTGCACCCCTTTAGTGAGTCCCTGGTCCTATTTTGATAACTTAAGTTGGGCAATTTTAAAGACTTAGAATAAGTTGAACCAAAAATCATATATGAGCCATGAATTAAAAGTACTAGGCAAGAGAGGGAAATTGAGCATTAGAGTAAATTCTCCCACATATTCAGATGCATATTACAAATCATACTAAGAAACAGAAAGAGATAGCCCAGCCTGACAAGACACAGGATTAAAGATGAGTAATCAATGATAATCACACAATTCTAAATCAATTCAAGGTGTTGAAGGAAAATATGTCTAAAGAGATAAAGGATATTAAGAAGACACTGGGTGAGCATAAAGAACAAATTGAAAGTCTACAAAGAAAAGTAACAGATTTTATGGGAATGAAAGACACAATTGATACGATTAAAAATACATTAGATAAAAAATATATTAAAAATACATTAGAGGCATATAACAGCAGATTTGAACGGGTGGCGGACAGAATTAGTGAATTGGAGGACCAAGCATCTGAACTGAAAACACAGGATAACAGAAAGAGAAAATAATGGAAAAAATGGAATACATTTTCAGGGAATTGAATGACATGCAAAATGCTAAAAAATATGCATTATCAGTGTCCCAGAAAGAGAAGAGAATGGAAAAGGGGCAAAAATAATATTTGAGGAAATAATGATTGAAAACTTCTCAACCCTTACAAAAGACACAAATATCAATATGCAAGGACAGCACATCCCAATCAGAATAAATCTGAATAGACCTACTTGGACACACCTATTATCTTCTTTCAAGTGCTAATAGATCCTTCTTCTAGATAGACCATATGTTGGGCCACAAGACAGGTCTCAATAAATTTAAAAAGATTGAAATTATACAAAGCACTTTCTCTGATCATAATAGAGTTAAGCTGGAAATCAATAATGGATGGAAAAAGGGAAAATTCACAAATATATGTCAATTAAACAGCACGCTCTTAAATAATCAGTGGGTCAAAGAAGAAATTGCAAGAGAAATAAGTGTCTTGAGACTAATGAAAATGAGAACACAACATATCAAAATCTATGGTATACAGCAAAGGGAGTGCTGAGAGGGAAATTTACAGCCCCTAATGCTTACATGAAGGAAAGCAATAATAAAGATCAGAGCAGAAATAAATGAAAATGAGAACAACAACAACAAAAAAACAATAGAATCAACAAAACCCAAAATTGGTTCTTTAAGAAGATCACAGGGGGCCGGCTCGATAGCCCAGTGGATAGGGCACCGGCATACCACATGGGAGGCCCTGGGTTCGGTTCCTGGGGACCTCTCCTAGCGGGCAGACCACCTTGAGAATGGCAAACCGCCATGGGCAGGCCAGAGCCGCCGTGGGCAGGGCAAAACCTGCCACGGACAGGGCAAAAGCTGCCACGGGCAGGGCAGGGCGAATGGAGTGCAGCCAGCCACCCGCGAACTGAAAGCCGGACGTGAATGGAAGCAGAAGCCGCCCACAAGCGGGGAAAGCCACGCCTGCGCAGTAACCCAGTCTCGGGGCGCCCCCGCAGCTGGGGGAAGGGGAGATATGTAATAAAATAAATAAATCTTAAAAAAAAAATCACAAAATCGACAAACCCTTAGCTAGACTGACAAAGAAAAAAGGAGAGAAGATGCAAATAAATAAAATCAGAAATGAGATGGGGACATTACACTGCAGAAATAAGAGAGATCATAAGAGGATACTATAAACAATTTCATGCCAACAAACTAGACAATGTAGACAAAATGGACAAATTCCTAGAAACACATGAACAACCTTCACTGACTCTACAAGAAATAGAAGGCCTCAACAAATCAATCACAAGTACAGAGGTTGAAACAGTAATCAAAAACTTTCCAAAAATGAAAATCCCAGGACCAAATGTCTTCACAGGTGAATTCTGCCAATCAGTCAAAGATGATCTAATACCAATCTTGCCCAAGCTCTTCCAAAACATTGAACAGGAAGGAATGCTACCAAACTCATTCTATGAAACCAACATTACTCTAATACCAAAACTAGATAAAGATTCTATGAAAAAAGAAAATTACAGGGGCCCGGCTAGATAGCTCAGTGGATAAAGAGCTCGCTGGGAAACCACATGGGAGGCCCTGGGTTCGGTTCCGGGGACCTCTCCTAGCGGGCAGACCGCCTTGAGAATGGCAAACCGCCATGGGCAGGCCAGAGCCGCCGTGGGCAGGGCAAAAAGCTGCCACGGACAGGCAAAAGCCGCCACGGGCAGGGCAGGTCGCCTGCGAATCGAGCACAGCCAGCCACCCGCGAACTGAAAAAGCCAGCCGTGATGGAAGCAGAAGCCGCCCACAAGCGGGGAAAAGCCGCGCCTGCGCAGTGACCAAGTCTCGGCGCGTCGCCGCAACGGGGGGGAAGGGGAGATATGTAATAAAATAAATAAATCTTTAAAAAAAAAAAAAAAAAAAAGAATTATACAGGACTTCTGCGGGGGGGCAATGAAGTATATAGACAGAGTCTGATCCTCTCACAAAGAAGGCAGGGACCTATCTAAAGGAGCTGCTTTGGATATATATAGACCAGGAAAGTGCTCTGAATCACCTATGAGGGTACTGGAAAGATAAAGAAGCCAAAGGAAAACTGTGAGTTGCTCGACCTTGTAGCTGGAAATGGCACATATACTCTGCCCTCAGGGCAACTAGCATTGGTCCCCCTGGCTCACAGCTGCCAACAGACTGGGAGGGGGCATTCCTTGAGAGGAAGAGGGGTCTGGCAGAGGGTAGACAGTGTTTTTTTGCGGTGAGTTTGGCCAGCTGAGCCCCCTATGAGTCTCAGAAGGGACCCTGATCCGACAAGGAGAGGGATGGGGGGCTCCATGCAGGCAGGCTGTTAGGCCCAGCTGCTCAGGGAAAGAAAGAAATTAGATTAGAGAGGGGTCAGGGACAGGCACCTAATCACCAGGACTCTAGCAAGCTGTAGAAATCTAAAAACACCTGGGGGAAAGGGGGAAGATAGCTCTCTGAAGACTAAATAACCTAAGGAGACAATTTAGCTCAGTGGAGGAATTCCTGCCTTGCATATATGAGCCTCCTGGGTCAGTCAAGAGAGTAATCCACCCAGTTATCAGGCATCTAGCTGGTACTTTAAGACAGGGAACATATAGGCATTCTTTTTGTTTTAGGCTTTCTTGGATCTGTTATTTATTTACTTAATTGTTTTTTTAAAAAGGTTCCCTTTTTATTTTTTAAATTTTAATTGCTAAAACCTGGTACATCACCTGCAGAGTGATTGATTGATGAACAATGGCAGCCTGAAAAGCTCCTTAGGGGCCTAAGAGGGAAGGCTGTTTTTCCTTGGTTGTTTTTTTCTTCTTGCTGCTATTTTGTTTCTTGTTTGTTGTGTTTCTCCTTTCTTTCCACTCCCACCCCGCTTTTTTCTTTTACTGATTTTTTCTCCCTACATAATTTCTTTTCTTTCTTTCATTTTCTATCTTCTGTTTGCTGTTGTTTTTCATTCATTCCACCTCTTTTTGTTTGGTCTTCAATTTTTTTGTTGTTTGTATTTCTCTCTCACACTCTTTTTTGTTTTCTTTCCTTATTTTTTCATATTTTTCATTTCTCTTTTCTTTTCCTCTCTTTCATCATTTGGTCTTTTGATTCATTATATATATTTTTCTCTGTTTTGTTTCTAGTTCCATTTTTTTCTACTCCACTTTTTAATTCTTATTCCTCTGTACATCTTATGATTTTTTACTCATGTTAATTATTTATTTTCCTAGGTCTTGTATGGCTCCTCTTCTACCTTTTATTATTATTATTACTATTATTATTTTTCTCTTTTTATCTCTTTCCTTTTCTCTGGCCCTAATTTTTTTCCCAAGGGAACATAGACAACAGCAAGGAAATAGAATAAGAGAAATGACAACAACAACAGAATAAAACCCTTGAGTAGAAAGAGAAGCTAACCTACTGAATAAACCCATCAAGTTAAACTGATGCCTAGACACCAACAAAAAATTACAAGCCATACTAAGAAACAGGAAGAAACAGCCCAGTATAATGAAAAAACTAAAAATAGGAGGAGATGCAGAACATGGAACAACTAATCACAGGTGTCCAAACTAATATCATGAACCAACTTAATGAAGTGAAGGAAGAGATTAAGGATATTAAGAAGACACTGGGAGAACATACCAAAGAAATTCTAAACATACATAAAAAAATAACAGATATAATGGTGATGAATGGCACAATGCAAGAAATAAAAAATACACATAACAGCAAATTTGAACAGGCAGAGGTAAGAAACAGTGATGTGGAAGACAGTACATCTGAAATTGAACAGACAATAGAACAGATAGATAAAAAGATAGAAAAAATCCAGCAGGGACTTAGGGACTTGAATGACAACACAAACCACACAAACAAATGCATTATAGGCATCCAAGAGGGAGAAGAGAAAGGAAAGAGGGCAGAAGAGGTGTTGGAGGAAATAATGGCTGAAAATTTCCCAACTCTATTGAGGGACATGTATGTACATGTCCAGGAAGTGAAACACACCCCAAACAGTATAAATCCTAACAGGCCTACCCCAAGACAAATTGTCAAATTGTCCAATGCTCAAGACAAAGAGCTGAAAGCAGCAAGAGAAAAGAGATCCATAACATACAAGGGAAGATCAATAAAATTAAGTGCTGATTTCTCATTTGAGACCATGGAGGCAAGAAGGCAGTGGTATAACATAGATAAGGTGCTAAAAGAAAAAAACTTCCAGCCAAGAATTCTGTATCCAGCAAAGCTGGTATTCAAAAATGAGGGAGAGTTCAAAATATTCACAGATAAACAGAAACTGAGTTTGTCAATAAGAAACCTGCCCTTCAAGAAATACCAAAGGGAGTTCTGCAGGTTGAAAGGAAAAAAACAGGAGAGAGAGAGTTGGAGGAAAATGTAAGAATAACTAAAAAGATAAAAAGAGAAATAAAAACAACATATGGGATACATAAACCGAAAGAAAATATGGCTAATATAAGTAATTCCTTGACAGTAATAACACAGAATGTTAATGGCTTAAACTCTCCAATCAAGGGACACAGATTGGCAGAATAGATAAGGAAATATGACCCATCTATATACTGTCTACAAGAAACTCACCTTAGACCCAGGGACACAAGGAAGCTAAAAGTGAATAGTTGGAAAACAATGTTATATGAAAACAACAACCAAAAAAGTGTGGGAGTAGCTATACTAATATTGGACAAAATAGACTTTAAATGCAAAACTATTGTAAGAGACAAAGGAGGATACTGTATATTAATAAATGGGGATATCTACCAAGAAGAAAGAACAATCATAAACATTTATGGACCTAACCAGAGCACTTCAAAATACATGAGGCAAACATCAGGTAAACTAAGTGTAGAAATAGATGCCTCTAAAATTATAGTGGGGGACTTTAATACACCATTATCACCATTAGACAGAACATCTTGCCAGAGAATCAATAAAGAAACAAAGACCTTGAATAATACATTTGAGGATCTAGACCTAATAGACAAAAATACAGATATTACACCCAAATACAGCAGTATATACATTTTTCTCAAGTGCACATGGATAATTCTCCAGAATAGACCACATGCTAGCCACAGAACAACTCTCAATGAATTCAGAAAGATTTACATTATTCAAAGCAATTTCTCTGACAACAATGTCATGAAACTGGAAATCAGTAAGGGACAGAGAACCAGATTAGGCACAAAGATATGGAAGTTAAACAACACACTCTTAGACAATCAGTGGGTCAAGGAGGAAATTGCAAATGAAATCAGTAACTACCTTGAAATGAATGAAAATGACAACACAATGTATCAAAATCAATGGGATGCAGGAAAAGCTGTACTGAGACAGAAATTCCTAGCCATCAATGCCTATATTTAAAAAGAAGACAGAGCTAAAATCAAAGACCTAACTGCACACCTGGAGGAATTAGTAAAACAACAACAGATTATTCCTAAAGCAAGCAGAAAGAAGGAAATAACAAAGATTAGAGCAGAAGTAAATGAAATTGAAAATAAGAAAGGACTAGAAAAACAAACAAAACCAAAGCTGGTTCTGTGAGAGGATTAAGGAAATTGTCAAACTCTTAGCTAGACTAACAAAGAAAAAGAGAGAGAAGATGCAAATACATAAAATAAGAAATGAGGAAGGGAGTATCACCATTGACCCCACTGAAATAAAGAGTATCATAAGAGGATACTTTGAAATATTGTATGCAAACAAGATGGATAATTTAGAGGAAATGGACAAATTCCTAGAAACACACAAGCAGCATACATTGATGAAAGAATAAATTGATGAACTCAACAGACCAATCACAAGTAATGAGATTGAATTAGTCATCAAAAACCTCCCAACTAGGGCTGGTTGTATAGCCCAGTGGATGGGGCACCAGTGTACCACATGGGGGGCCCCGGGTTTGGTTCCCAGGGACCTCTCCTAGCAGGAAGACAGCCTTGAGAAGGGCAAGCCACCATGGGTGGGCAGAGCTTCTGTGGGCAGGGCAAAAAGCTGCCACAGACAGGGCAAAGCCCCCGCGGCAGGGCAGGTTGCCCGCGAATGGAGCGCAGCCAGCCACTCACGAACTGAAGCAGAGCCGGCCATGAATGGAAGCAGAAGCCACCCACAAGCGGGGCAAAGCTGCCTGCGTGGTGACCGGTCTTGGCGTGTCGCCGCAGCAGGGGGAGATAGAGTGGACAGAGAGGAACACAGGAATGGGCACACAGCAGGAGCAAGCAAAAGGCGGGGGGGGGGGGAATGTAATAAATTAAAACAAAAAAAACAAAAACAAAAAAAAACCCTCCCAACTAAGAAGACCCCTGGAACAGATTGCTTCTCAGGTGAATTCTACCAAACATTCTGGAAAGAACTAATACCAATCCTGATTAAACTCTTCCAAAAAATAGAAGTGGAAGGAACATTGCCTAACTCATTCTATGATACCAACATCACCCTAATACCAAAGCCAAACAAAGATGACATGAGAAAAGAAAACTATAGGCCAATCTCTCTAATGAATCTATATGCTAAAATCCTCAACAAAATACTTGCTAACTGTACTCAACAACACATCAAAAGAATTACACAGGCCCGGCTAGATAGCTCAGTGGATAAAGAGCACGCTGGGGTACCACATGGGAGGCCCTAGGTTCGGTTCCCGGGGACCTCTCCGAGCAGGCAGACAACCTTGAGAAAGGCAAGCCACCATGGGCGGGGCAAAAGCCGCCATG
>PVKH010017528.1:0-15385 GCA_004027955.1 Chaetophractus vellerosus | reverse complement strand
GCAACCATAGAGGCCAGCTAACACAGTCCAGAATTTCAGAGTTAATACTCCATGAAGCTTTAACCAATAAAGGATAGGAAACAAGGAGGAACCAGCAAATAAGTCATTTGCCTTTCCTTCTCCTCAGTGGACTGTTCCAAGTTGCAGTAGTTTCATATAGCCTCTCTAGAGACTTCCTGCAAGAATCAGCAATCAATTGTGATGCAAAGCTGTAGCCAGCACAGCATCATATCCCTTTGAACCACACTTTTTCCTTTACTCCTGCTTTTCTGGGATTGCACCCACCCCAGTAAAAGTTTAGCACATAAATTTCTGCCTTAAGCTCCTTGTTTTAGGGAACCGTGTGGGACTTGGACTTAATGTCAGCTAACACATTTCTTCACTGACAGTTCTGAATGGCCACAACTAAAACCTAAGGACATGCAAAAGTTGAAAGAAGTATGGAAAATATATAGCAGGCAAATAGTACTTTAAAAAAAGATTGTATAGTTCTATAACCATAGAGAAATAGACATTAGTGAATAAAAAGCATTATGAAGAATAATGTGGGTAAATACATAATTATTTAAAAAATAGACTCACAAGGAAAATGTAATAATTCCTTAGTTTTGTGCACCTAATAAAATATCTTCATAATAAACAAAAACAGCTGGAATAAAAAAGACAAAGTGACAAATCCATAATCATAGTGAGGCTTCTATATACTGCTTTCAATTATTGATAGATTAAACAGCAATTTGAAAAGATACAGATAGTTTGAACACCTAATTAACATATTTGTAATAGCGATTAAAAACAAAACAAGGAAAGAACCAAAATATCCTTTGACAGATTATTGGATTTTAAAAATTGCTATACAGTCACCCAGTGGAATACAATGTAGCAGTGAAAATGAACAAATTATAGCTATATGCCACAACACGGATAATTCTAAGAAACACAGCATTGAGTGAGAAAAGTTGTAGAAGACCACATCTAATATGATACCATTTTTATGAAGCTCGTAATCTAGAAATAAATGTATTTGTGGAAGAAACTATTTTAAAAAGCAAAGGAACAATAAATCTAACATTCATGATAATTGTTACCTTTGGGGGTTTGGCAGGGCAATAGGGTTTAAAGGAAAGCATAGATACAGCCTCAGTGATATTTGTATTATTCTACCTCTTGAGCTGGCTAGTGGGTTCACGACTGTTTTATTTTCATGCTTTTCGACTTTTATGTAAATTGTATATTTTGGTTTATTTTACTGTTCAATGTTGGATACAAAATAAATTGGTTTATATGTAAATTCAACAGAACACAGCTATTAAATAAAGCAAGTTATGCCATTAGTTGCTGGATAAAATTATTTAGGAACATGAGCTTTAAAAACTTCCTTACCAAGTTTTATTCACTGTAGAACTTGAATTTGGTCTAGAGATTGAACTTTACTATTTGAAGTCTCCTAGATTCTCAAAGTCAAGAAAACAGTGATTGTTAAAATGATAAACTCTGGTTGTACTTAATGGCCTGTTTTCCAATTCACTTCACTATTTTTTTCAATATAGAAAGGTTGTATAATATATCCAGCAAAATTCAGCATGTGTTATCTATTGTGCACAGGAATGTAACTTTGATTTTGGAACTACCAATGAACCCGTGGGAACAATTTTTCAGCGTAGGATAAAACCAGCATGACTAGATGCCATTTAATAATTTTTCCTTGAATTACTGTATGTATGGATGTGTATATATATGCATATATATACACACACATGGCCCCACTCCTATACCTGCAAACCTTTAGTATAGACATCTGTGAACAGAGCTATTATATGAGTGATAAGATTAGAGAGCAGCAGGACGTGTTAGTCCATTCATTTTATGTTACATGCAGCCAAAGATCCGTGTAGAGCCTATATCTCAAACACACTCACACCTTAAGAGATAGCCTAATGATTAATAGTTACTTACAATAGATCTTGATTTTATTTACTTCCTAGCTGTGAGGCCTAGCATGTTGCTTATTATCTCTCTGCCACATATTTCCAATTAAAAAAGAAAACATTACTCCCAAATTTAGAGCTTTATTGTGAAGATTAAATAAAATAATACATGTGAAATCCTTAACATAATGTGCTTTTCATTGTAAGCACTCAATAATTGCAAACTGTTATTATTATTTCATGGTTGAGATAGTGCTGAGATCTAGTGGTTCTATCTCAAAGGAAGCATGTGTTAGTGTATTAAATGAGTCTTATCCAAGACTTTGGACCAGGTAGACTCTGTAAGAAGATCGTGTTTATATATGTGGAGATTGGAAATAGAGGAATGTTGAGTGCATCAAATTCAGCTGCAAGTTACAGAAGATCCAAGTAAAAGTAGTTTAAACAATAAGGAAAAATAATGCCACATATCAAGATTTCCTTTCTAGAAATAGGGTGCATAAGAGTAACCTCTGGATTGACCTCCTTATATGGCTAAGAGACTCACATTGTCATCTCTTAGCCATATGAACTCATTTGTCTTTACCCTTTCCCCCTTTTGGTCAAGGTCCTTTTCCAGTTGCATTGTTGAGTCGAGAGGTCAATCCAGAGTTCACACACATCTCAGCAGGATCTCATTGACTGCCACAGTAAACATTGCCTCAAATAGCAGAGACATCCAGACACTATAGGCAGGGCAGACAGCTCAAGAGTTTCGTGCCCTGGTAGTGGGGCCTACTTGGGAATTTATGCTCCCCAGTGTGACAGAGTTGGACTTAGCTGTGGTTTCCTTACACATGGCTCTTCTGCCCCTTATATTTGTACCTATAGTTAGTGTGAGAGTTGATAGGTGTATGTACAAGAGACTTAACTCTTTGGGCTGTCCATGTGCCAGCTGGGCCTTAAATCTCAACAGAGTTGCAACACTTACTCTCCAGTTCATTGGACTCACCGAGGACAACTAACAAGGAGATGATAATGGACAATGACCATCCCAAGGAACCGAGAGAGTCTACAACTGCAAGCAAGTTAGTCCCATCCATCTGCCTCATGGGATCTAAGCCCCCTCTCACTTAGAGGTGGAGTGGGCATCACCATCCCAGAATCCTCAGGATTGGGGAATGAATGATGGACTAGAGTAGACTTACTGGTATTCTAGTATAGACTTATTGTGATTCTAGCAATAGAAGAACTTTTGTCATTGATGTGGAGGCAGTGACCACTGGAGGTTCTGAGGGCAAGGAGAGGGAAAAACAGGTGTAATATGGGGCCATTTTTCAGACTTGGGAATTGTCCTGAATGAAATTGCAATGGCAGATACAAGCCATCATATATGTTGTCATAACTTACAAAATTGTATGGGAGAGAGTGTAAACTACAATGTAAACTCTAATCCACGCTCAGTGGCAATGCCTCAAAATGTGTTCATCAATTGTAACAAATGTATCACACTAATGAAAGATTTGTTAATGTGTGACGGATTGGGAGAGGGGTATATGGGAATTCTCTATATTTTTAATGTGACATTTATGTAACCTGAGCATCCTTTAAAAAAATTAAGTATATTTAAAAAAGGTCACATGTGGAAGTTTAAAAAAATAAAACAAAAAAGAAATAGGATGGTACAAGGTTGGCTAATTCAGAAGCTCATGAATTTCAACAAAAACCCAGGTCTTTCAACCTCTCTTTTCTGCCATCCTCAACATGTCTGCTACTCTCCCCATCCATGCAAGATGGCTATAGCAGTTTCAAGCAGCTTCACACACGACTGTTCAAAAGTTGGAAGAGAAGGCATCTCTTGTGTTCCCACTTGGAGAGATGGAAAATTCTTCCTGGAAGATATTCATTCTCTCATGCTCATTAGCACTGTCTCACATGCCCATTCCCAGAAGAAGTGGAGGTGAAAATATTGTTCTCCTAGGCAACTGACAGAATCTGCCACTTTGAGAATGGGAAGAAGGTGGTAGAAGCAGCATTGAAAAGGTTAATCAATCAACGAATATTTGCTGTGCAACTGCTAGTACTATTCTACGAATATTTGGGGAAAATACAAAAGAAAAAAGATAGTGCAATGCCATTAAGAAGAAAATTAATGATCTTTTTTTAATTAAAAAAGCAAAAATACTAGCAGGGACATAGAATTAAATAAAAAAAGAAAAATGTACAGGATTATAAAACAGTATTATCACATTATTTATGTATAAACAAATGTCATCGTTCTATACATATCTCATCCTTATCTTTAATTACATTCTCCTCAAGGGAAATAACACTTATTTTATTTTCAGTATTGGTACACCACATCTCTCGGAGAAGTATTTTTTTTTTTTGGTTGTTACCTGGACACCAAGATTTAAAAAATAAACAGTGGAACCTTAAAAAAGTTAAATTATCTACCTTACATAATTTGAAATTCAAGAGAAAAATTTATAATGATAAATTAAGCACTTAGCATGCATATATAATATTGCACTTAGATTCTTAGGTTTCCGGACCAATGATAAGCATAAAAACACTTAAATAAGAAGGTATCACACTTTAATTCAAAGCCATTCAGAGAAGCTATAAAATTCCTTCCTTTGCATTTTTGAATTTTGAAAATAGTGATGATTTATACATACTATGTATTGAATCAAAATGGTCATCAAGCAAGTAGCCAATAAATATTTAATGGCTTTCTGAACATTAGACCTATCATTTTTAACTTGTTTCCATTATAGGTAAAAGGAATATTGAAAAAATATTCTCAGCAGAGTTTTCTGCTGAAGACAACATGTTTTTAAAAGCTCTGAGCTCATAAAAATTCTGTAGCTAATAGCAACCTTATAAATTATTTCATCCTGTTTTCTAATTTTACTAATGAGATCCAGGAGAGAGAGAGAGGTTAAGTGACTTTTTCAGTTCAAGCAGCTCACAAGCTGCTTGCTAGGACTGGCTCTCAACTATGTGACTTGCATTCGTACCTTTTTCATAAGTTCTTTCTGTTTTCGCCTCTAATGTATTATTGTCTTTGATTCTTTCACTATGGAATGCACGGAAACCCCCAACCCTCATTTTAAAGCAGGTAGATATTATATTTTTACTAAAATTTGAAATGACTTCTGTCAGACATGTAAAGATAGAGAGCTGGATTACATCTGAGGTAAGTTGCCCTTTTATTTGCTCAAGTTTTGAACCTAATTTCGGGGGTAATCACTTCTCTGATGACCAGGGAATCTAAACGCCACTTCTTCCTGTAGCAAGCACACAGTCCTCAATGTTACCCAAATGACAACAGTCATTTTCTGTTACAGAACAGTCATTATCCTACAGAACAGAAAATTCAAAATGGTTCAGAGTCCCATAGAATTCCCATCCCCAAAGTTATGTAAAGTCCTTGTAGAGAGATTGATCTAAATAAGGGTTTTTATCTTTAATTCTTGGCCCCACACTAAAATCTACCATTTCCCTCGTCCTTCCTCCAAACTAGAAAGCTCTTAATAGCTATGATCCAACAATATTATCTGAATACACCTCTGTGGAGTCTACATTGCTTAAGTCATTATCTGCTTAATATAAGCACATCCTTTAGGCAGTTTCTACCTTGTCTCATTACAGTTCAGGATCATTTCCTATGTTGGTAAAATCAACCAACTATTTTCCATTCAGAGATTCATTCCTACAACACGTATTTGTTTAGCACCTGCTATGTTCTTGGTATCCTAATAAGCTCTGGGGATACTTTGAGGGGAAAGAAAGATGAAATTGTTCTCCTTACAGTGTATATAGTCCAGCAGGGAAGACATGTAATTGGATAACTAAAATAGATGTGCCATATCTCTGATCCAGAAATTACAGAGTATGATGAAAGCACATAAGAGGGGCATCTAATCTTGTCTTCCAAAGGAAGCTACTTTTAAATTGGGCACTGAAGGCTGAATAGGAAATTCCCAGGCAAAACGGGCCAATTTCATTTTCACAGTAGTGTTTGCGATTTTCTTCTTATTAGTTTTTCAACAAAGCCTTTTTCAAGGAATATTTTGAAGTCTAGGAGCTTTGCGTTTGAAAACTTTGTTTTGGTTCTTTTGTCTTGGTATTTATTGACCACACTTAGATTTCTGTTCTTGGAACTGAGTCTTAATTTCTGAACACTAGTCTGGAATTTAATTAATTTAATTGCTGCTATGGGTGTTTCTCAAAGAAGGGCCACTGATCCCCTATCTCAGAATCACTTAAGGTGGTATTTAAATATGGGATTATAGATTCCCATCCTAATCCTGGTTAAACATAATCTCTGGGAGATGGGGCAGAAGTCAAATATGTATGCTTAGCAAATTCCCCTTATGCACACGAAAATTCCATTCTTATTGGCTGCCAGAATAAAGTGTGTATTCAGAATGTAATTGAAATATTTTTCCCAAATATTTTGCTAATTGCTTCAAAATGAAGTTTGTGTGCCTTTTAAAGAGGCCTGTTACCTAGCTGTTCCAGTCCCAAAAGCTTACCTTGATTATTTTTCCATGACATTATCTAAGATACTGTGTTGGTATATAACCTGCAGGCCTCGGGCAATCACCAGTTATTGTGGCCTACCTACTTAGTAGAAGTAGCAATTAGAGAGGTCATTGTTCAAAACTGCTGCTTTGCCTGCCTGGAGTTGTATGTTTTTATCTAGGGAAACAAAATCACAGCGACTATAAGTCATTAACCTCTAGCATACTCAGGAAATTGGGGTAAAGTTTTTCAAAGAATTCTAGAGTTTTTGATCCAAGATCCAATGTTTTACCAACGATATCATTTTGGTGCCAAAGTATATTTTGTAAAACTATTACATCAATTATGGTAAGACTAGCCTGCTGTAAAAAATTCAGCCATCAATAATCCAGTGGCTTACAGAATCTATAGATTTGTTTAATTCTCTATCATGTTACCAGTCTGAAGTGAATGTTCCAACTTGGGGGACAGCTTTACCCTACATGATTTTTCAATGACCAAGGTTCCTTTCATTGTATACTCTTCTCTTCTACTCTCTAGGGTATTCTTGTTGACTTCATGGTAAGTCAGGTTGTCTTAAGTTCTACTTAGTGGGAAGGGGAACAAGAGCATGGTAAAGCCCAAGATATCCACACATCACTTCCATTACATTCATTAGTGGTAACTTAGTCTCATGGACATATATAACTGAGAATGGGGCTCAAAAACATAATCCCTGACTGGAAGACCACATACTCAGCTCCAATTTTACTACTAGGGAAAAAGGAAGAGCAAATGTTGGTGTATAATTAGCAATTTCTACAACAACCATAATTTAGAAAAGTAAACTAATTGTTTTGGCCATAGAAGAGATTTTTGACCCTGAAAAAAAGTGCATATATATATTTTTTCATGAGCAGAGGAATTTATTAGTTTAATAAGAAATGAGATATATTCCCTTTTGAAAATGTCTGTACCATTTATCTATTGCTGCATAACAAACCACCCTATAACAGAATTTAAAACAGGGGTCTGCAAACTTTTTCTGTAAATAGGCAGGTAGTAAATACGTTAGGCTTTGTGGGCCATGTGGTCTCTGTTGAAACTATTCAACTCTACTGTACTGTAGTAGCAACCATAGACAATAATTAAACAAGGGAGTGTAGCTGTGTTTCAACTTGACTTTCCAAAACACATGATGGTCTGGATTTGGTCCATGGCCTATAGATTGCCACTCTCTGACGTAAAACAAAAGCTATTTTGTATTTGCTGGTGAGTCTGTAGGTCAACAAGTTGGCTCTGCAGGTAGATAACGAGCCAACTGAGGCTGAATGGTCTATAATCGCCTCACTCATGTGTCTGGTATCTGGCAGGCTAGTTGGTCCAGGGAGCTTCAGCTGGGATGGCTCAACTCTTCCCCACCTTCTAGCAGACTATCCTGAGCTTATTTCCATGGTGGTCTCAGGACAACAAAGAAAGCAAGCCCTAATGTGCAAGTGCTTGTCAAGACTCTGCCTTCCTCATGTTTACTAATGCCCTACAAACCAAACCAAGTCCATGAAGGGGTGGAAAAATAAACTGTATTGAAGAAATGAAGCCATGACTTTAATCTCATTCGGGGGTGGGATAAAAACCCAAGAAATGACTTTGAGCTTCTATTTTTGTGAGTCACTGTAGGAAACAGAAACAGAGAAGTTTTTCTAAGCTAATCATAAAGAAAAGTTTTACTGTACAAGTATTGGTAATTGCTATTCTTCTCCACAAAAATCTGATCATGTATAGGAGAAAACATTTCATCTGTAAAGTCAGTAAAATAATTTTTAAAAATTCTACTTTCCTGAAATTTTGATAATCTAATTGAAATGCTATCTAGTGTGTTAGAATAGCAAAACTGGTCGATGTGCTGTATAATAGACTGCAGTAAATTGCTAGAGTGCTACTGTTATCGAAGTTTACTAGGTGCCAGGCATCATGTGAAATATATTGTCCATTGAAAGCTCTGCAGAATCCTATGGGAGCTATCTTGTCTATTTTTTTCTTTTCAGATGAGAAACCTAAAACTCAGAAAGATTAGGGACTTGTCCAAGGTCCAGTGGTATACTGGTAAGCTGGATCTTGGGAATAAGCCCTAATATAGAGTGTTTGCCAATTTCTGGAGTGTAAATTCATTTTGGCTGATTTCAAACTACCAATATGATGGCATTGAACATGGAGCTGGGAAGAGTTGCACATAATTAGCAATCATGAGCCACTTGATTACCACTGCCAAGGTGTAAAGCAGGAGAGCTAAGGATTTGAGTTCTGGGTTGTCTACAAATTCCGTTCTCTCAACAGTCATCCAATAATGCCCTCCTAACATAATTTGTCACCTGGAAAATTATTAAAATCATGAATCTCAGTAACATTTTTTAATCCCAGAATCATAGCCTCTTGATTCCATTTTGGAAATCAATACAGGAAATGTTTTCTCAGAATGATGCATATAAACAGACAATAGAGACAGAGAAAAACGTTTATTCTTCTTCATTCACATTTCCATTCTTCTTACCTCTCCATTTTTATCTTAAGTTATAACAGTTTTCTTTAGTTTTCTTCTTATTCATTTTTCTTTGCCACTTTTCAACTTCCAATCATTCTTGCCCCCCAGCAAACCCTTTTGCTGTTTCAGACTATTTGCTGCAATTTTTTTTGACATTTTCTTTCTTTCTTTCCCAACCTTTTGACACAGCTTTCATACTTTAATTCTAGTTTTTCATCATTCCGGCATTCCTGGTTTGAGCAAGTAAGTGGATAGACAGAAGTCCAATTACTAAAATAAGGTGGGTTCAACTTTTAAGAATTATTTTAACCTCTCTGTACTGGAACTTCTCCATATGTAAATGGGGAAAATAATAATACTCACCTCATGGTGTATGAATGCTTGATCAGTTTAAAAAAAAAACAAACAAACAGAAAAACAGACCCAGAAAAGAAACAAATATTGAAGGTCTGAAGTAGGGGTAGACATAATGCCTTCAGAATATATGAGACTCAAAACTACTTGATGCTGATGACAGCCACCATTTGTTGGTGATGGGAGCACATATTAAGGATTTGCAAATAATAGAAGTTTTCAAAGTGACAGCATTTTTTTAAAAACATGAAATAAAATTCTATCTGGGTATTTTTTTCACTTAGCTTTTATACAAACAATTTTCAACCTTTGTTAAAACAATTAAGGTACCTGTGAATATCATATCTATTTTCACGGATTGAAAGAATGACAAATGAGAAAAAATTTTCCCCCATTGTATATCCCAAAGATTATGTGCTCTGTTTAAGAAAATTATTTTGCAATGTATGAAATTATACCTGATTGATTAAAAGGAAGTTTATGAAAGCATACCTGTGATGAAAGATCAATTCATATTTGCACTATGCCAGAGCAAATGAGAATTTTGAAACTCATCAGAATTTTCATAATTTCTTCAAATGGCTGAATTGAGGTGAATGGATACCCAGAAAAGTTTTTCTCATGTATTTCTGTAGAAAAATAAAAGTAGAAATTAGGTTGATTTTCCTTTTTATAAATGAATGTCATTGTATATTTTCTGCCCATGTAAAGACTGAATATATGCTATGAAATAGTTGCTTTGTAATGCATGATTCTCATTGCCAAGTAATAAAAAATATTCTTACCTTTTATTTGATGTATAATGTTGGTGGATTCCATGGCAACATTTAGTGACATCTTGATTTCCTGTTAAAATTATTTTTTTATTACGTAGAAAACCAACAATTTTGAAGAGTTACACAGAATGGTAAATAAGGAATATATTTTTTTTGCCTGATATATTTTCAAGTACAACCAGGCAAAGGAAAATAGATAGGAAACAGAGCTAATTTAGAAGATTGAGGTTCAAATGAAATAAAACTGACAACAGGAACAACATGGAACTCTAAATCAGGAAATGAAGCCATGGATGAATACAATTTTAAGTAGTGGTTAATTATAATTAAACTTCAAGCATAATTTGTAAATCACACAACAGACCACTAAATGGAACATACAGCAAAGCTTGTGTTTTGTGTGTGTGGCATATGGGTATTTGTTTACTTTTCCTTCCTCAACTCCAACCCTAACTTTGCTCTTGTACTATAGAAAGCCAGGTTTCATAGGACAATAGAAGACAGCTTATAACTGTAATAAAGTTAGGGACTAAAAAGGGAAAATTCATTGGCTCAAAGTTTAACCAATATCCTTCTAATAGATGGAAAATAGAGATGATACCATAAATGGTGACTCAACATAAAGAAGGTAAATCTATTGAACATAATACCTGTGTTCTTTCCAAAGTCAAATGATTCTATTATTTAAGTGTTTTTGCTTGTTAAATTTCATCAGTCAGCAGGTAGAAAGTGTAACTGGACAATAATATAGTCATAATGGTTCTTTCAAAGCTACAATTTAAAAACTTGAATTTTACCTCAGTATAGCATAATATACTAAAGATTTATCTTATTTCTCTTCATATTTTTGTGATACCATAAGGTGTGAGTTTTGCTTATTAAAACATGATAATTGAGAGCTTTTACCTTCATTTTAATTAAGGGGGAATATTGGAGAGGATCAATTGTTGCATAAAACTTTGGACTATAATAAATTCCATTTCTCTTATAATTTGGGGATAGATTTGTACTGACCGCTAAAATAACATGACATTTTAAATGTTTATGGTAATTGATTTTATCTGTAAAAATGTATCTATGATGGATATTTAAGCTGAAACATACTCTATTTTAAGCAGATTGTAAAGCAGAAGTAGTGAGAAAGCTAAATAAATAATAAATAAATTAAAGATGAGTCTAAATTAGTCACAGAGTGAAAATGAAAGCTCTAATAATGACAAGGATGTGAACAAAACATTTAAAGAAAATGCAAAACACATAGCTTGCTTTTCTGAATTTCTATTATCTCATAATTTGGGGGCTTCATTTTACAGTCATTAAAGTTAACATAATGAATATAAAGCATGCTGAACTTCTAAGGAATGCTAACAATATTATCTTGCAACATAAATATCAATTTTGTGGATCCTAAATATTATCTCTATATTGTCAAGATATTGTATTTGATATTTTAAATCTTCCAGTGTAGACTACTAGGACTCCCCAAACATAACTTTATATATTTAAATAAACAACCCATTTCATGATTAGACCTTGCTCTTTTATCTTGAATATTTTATTTTTATATTAATTCTAATTTCTAGAGAACAGTTGAAAATGTTTAAATTGGCAATTTTTATGGACTACATGGTTTGTCATAAGCAATATCAATAAATACATTAATTGCTTTATCATACTCTTATTTGACAGATGGATCCCCAGGCACGGAGCCTAACCTTTTATTTTGACACCTGCTACATTTTGCCAGCCCTAACCCTTTTTCTTTGCCAGAAGTGTTGCTGTGCTATTCACCATGGTTGCACTAATCTCCAGCTTTTAAAAAGCATAATATGGGAACCCTTCTGAGAATCACTGCCATCAATCAGCTGATACCACAACATAAGATATTTCAGATTCTATTTCCAACATCCTTTCTCTCCTGTGATCCAAATCCATTTTCTCTTATTTCTATGACCTCTTCACTCAGTAAGATTATATGGAGCTCTTTAAAACTGGCCCCATATTGATAACTTTTACGTAAATCATTTACTTTAATTTTAAAATGTGGGATTTACTGGAGAGAAAAAAGGAAGTTATGTTTCTATTTTTATACTAAAAAATATTTCTTTACTAGAAAGTGTATGCTATTTTAGTGTTCCTAAGGAGTTAATAAACAATCCAAGCATTTTTCATTTTAAAAGCACATGAAGGTAATAAAACATGTTTTTATTACCTTCATTATTGATTTCTGAAATCACTAACACATATGTGTCTGGGTAAATACAAATCAAAACAGCCCTGCAAACTGAGGAACATAGAAAGTACAGGTTAGTTGTGGAAGTGCATTCATTTTAGAGATATTGGAATAAATTTTAGGAGATTCCCTCCTTGATCAAAATCAGACCACACTTACTAAGGAAACAGTTGTAATCAATTTTGGGAGGAGTAAGTTGGAAGCAAAGAAATAGAATATATGTAAATAGATAGGAGATAAATACTTGGTAACAAACAGTTCCACCAGGCCAATCCAGTTTTATTTACAATCTCATTGCAGGCTGAGAGTCCATCAGAGTTGTGGAGGCCAACAACTTGTCTTTCAAATGTGGCATCTATTATTTCTGAAATAAACGTATTTGGTGTGATGGGAAAAGCCTGGAACTATGCCTTGGTTAAAGTAAATTTCTTGAATAATTCAGAAGCTCATTGACACTAACTGGATATAGGTGTACATTGTAAGAAGAATTGGATTTATATCTCAAGAAGCCAAAGAGAATGCTGTTTCATGCCTGGGGCTAAGGAACATTGGAGTTGGAAGGTAATTCTAGAGTTATGGTTTCTCTATGTATCTCAGCAGCAGCAATTCTTGAATTCTTAGTGTCCCACTGTTAACCTGGCTCAGCTATACTGTACATCTTCCTCTTTCTGCCCTGCCCCCATCAATTTTCACAGATTACTCAGACTTTCTGCTACCTCATAATTTAAGTATGTACAAAACCTTGAATGTTATAGGGACTTCTTTCTGCATTTATTATTTTTAAATCCAAGGACAAAGAACTGATGGGTCCAGTTCACCTTTTCAAGTCTGATCATACAGTTCATAGATTACTGGCCAGCCTGTCCTTTGACCCTAGTCCAGTCAGCTGTTTGGTGGAGGGTATGGGTCATATGTGAGTAAGCAAAGTGACAGACAGCAGACACTCTGGGTGAGGCTGATTATCTAAAAGGACTATGCCATAATTGACAGAAACAATACTATCGGAACTGGTCCTCGTTCTCTTTGTTACTTTTATGGAAAGATAAGAACACTGCGGATAAGCATTTAGGAACTCATAGCTATTTGGTAAAGTAATTTGAGACTGTTGAATCTAATAAGAAATTTGGGCTTGTGTTTTATATACCAAATATTTTTGGTTCATTTTTCTAGTAATTCATTTTTTTAAAGTTATGGTTGCTGACAGATTGGAGGAGGGGAAACTGTCCCTTCACTACAGATATTTTGGGAGATACTAAATTGGAGGAATCCTAGATTCTAATTGTGTTGCCCCCCAATCAAGTAATAATGATCATATCATTATGGTCAAATTATAATTTTTGTTCGCCAGTTTCCTTCTAAACAAACAAGGATTATAATGGTAGCTGCTCACCTTCCCAGGTTACTATCATTCATGAGAAGATATAGAGGAATGAAGTTTGAAAAGTTGTAACAGGTTACTTGGAAATAAGTTATAGTTCAGTGTTTTTAAGGTCTCATACACACAAATATGTATATGCATGCATATATACATGTCACATGGGAGAATTAGGGATACATATTCAACATTTTCATAAAAATTATATTTAAATCTTATTGCTTTCCAACATAAAATGTGGGATACAGTAATGTCGACTTTATTATGCTGCTTTTGCTAGTCTTTGCCAAATTCATTTAGAGCTCTAATTGATAAAAATTTACTCAACACTTTCAAAATAACAGTCTTGGTTTTACATCTAGCTATACGCAAATAAAAAAGAAGGCAAAAAGCACCCTGTTCACAATAAGTTTACAATTCAGTTGATTGTATACACAATATATTGTATATATTTAAATATTGTAGCAGTCTGAAAACTATCAGAATGGAGTACATAGTCAATATACTACTGATACAAATGATAAAGGCCAAAGATATTCAAAGAAGGACAATTTCAGGTTATGGTGCTAAAAGAAGATTTATTGAACAGGCAAGATTTATACAGTATCGTAAAGAATGGATGAGATTTGGTGGGAAGGATGACCTAGCTTATTCCAGGCAGGATGACACTTTCAAGCAAAAGAGTAGAAGTCGGCACATCTATGTATATGTATGTGTGAGTGTGTGTGTGTACGAGAGATCAGAGAATAAATAAAATTAGAAATGAAAAATAAAAATAATTTAAAACTGGAAATTAAATTGCAAGATACAATCTTAATTTCTTATGTAGTTTTCCCACCTAAATCATGGTATGCAATCATAAAACTGGAACTCTTGAAATAGAAATGGTTAACATATATTATGCCATATTATCATATATATCAAATGCAAACATTAAAATACAAAATAATTTAACAAATAATTTTCTTCAAATAAAAAAAATAGAACATATTAAATGATAAGTTTGAATCTTAGAATCAATTCAAAGCATAAAAGTACAATTAAAAACATATTTGTATACTTTCCAACAATTACATGGTTTCTCAGTTAATGCAAAGAACAAAAACTAAATTTCAGGAGAACTGCTTCTCTTAAAAAGTAACTTTATAACCCTAGCCATTTTTTTAAGTTACACAAGAGGGTCAAATAACTAAATTACAGAATATTACAGAACATTATGCAATTTTGACCACTGTACAGAGACTGCCTTACATAGAAAAGCCCACATATTAAGATTAGCATTTTAAGACATAAGTATTACAATATTGCTAATAATACAATGCAGTCATTTCAATACTGGTTTTTGATATTTCAGTTTTCATCTCTATCATACCAATGTTAAGTACCAGATTACTAGAATTTTGTTTGTATAATATTGTCATTTCAGTATTTTTTTCTGAAATTTACATCAAAAGATCAAAATCAATGTAATTTTTCAATTTATACAAAAGATAAATCAACAAATAGTCTACAATTCTAAAAAAGGTCATTTGCCTGCCATAATAAGCAAATTGGTGCTTCAAACTTCTATTTCAAGAAAAATTTTTACTCTACCAGTGCATGAATATGACAGTATTTAAATTGAGAAGAAGAATTCTGCATGGGCATCTCCAAGAATACAAAATCTAATTAAAGAAGATAAAGACAAAC
>PVKH010017527.1:0-15376 GCA_004027955.1 Chaetophractus vellerosus | reverse complement strand
ACCTTGCCATGCCCGTGGGGGCTCAGCCCTGCCCGTGGCGGCTTTTTGCCTTGCCCATGGCGGCTCTGCCCCGCCCACGGCGGCTTGCCTTTCTCAAGGCCGTCTGCCCGCTCGGAGAGGTCCCCGGGAACCGAACCCGGGGCCTCCCATGTGGTACACCGGCGAGCTCTTTATCCACTGAGCTATCTAGCCGGGCCCAGCAACAAATATTCTTAATTTTCATTTAATGGAAAATATATTTATTTCCTTTTCATTTTGAAGGAAGTTTTCACTGGATATAGAATTCTGAGATGAATTTATTTTCCTTGCAGTAATTTGAAGACTTTTTTTTGCAATATCGTCTATGTGGTATGGTTTTTGAGTATAAGTTATAGTCAATGGCATATTATTTCTATGAGGTGACAATTCTTTTTTGTTGTTTTCTGGTTGCATTCAAGATTTTCTATCAATGGTTTTCTGCAGTCTGGCTATGTGGTGGCTAGTTTAAATTTTTTTACAATTTGTCCTTTTTGGGGTCATTGTGCTTCTCAAATCTGAATTACATATTTCACCAAATTTGGGAATGTTGATCATTATTTCAAACCTTATCTCCTAATTCGTATAGGAAACAAATTCCATTGTGATTTCTTCAACTTTTTGGCACAGTACTTAAACTATGGACCCATTTTAATGTCCTGTTCTTTGATCTGGCATCCCATCACCTACAGATTTCTCAGAATTCTTATATTATATCTATGTGTGTGTTTGTGTATGTGTGTATTTTTGTGTTTCCTGTATCATTAACATCTCAGCACCTTAGAATAATGTCTTCTATATTAGAGGCATCAAATAAAACTTCCAACTATGTTTTTCATTAAAAATAGTCAGCTATTACTTGATCTCTTTTTTACCTTCAAAAATTAAAATAAAGCATACACAAATGTCATAAATTTACAGCTGGATAAATTATGAGAAATGGAACAAATCTATGCAACTATCATCATTCTTGTCACAGTTCTGCATTCCACAACCACATCTCATCCCTCTTCCCAACTGCTATCGGTAGTAGATTAAAGAGAACTACTAATTTCCTTTACACTTTTTCCTTTAAATGTTCCCTCCTTTTAATATAGGCAGTCTCTCTCATGGTTTTTGAAATAAAATGGCACAAAAATGGTGTTAACAGGGTATCAGTTCCTGGGATCAAGACTTAAAAATGTGGGCTGGCTGTAGCCCAGTGGATAGGGTGCCGGTTCACCACATCGGAGGCCCCGGGTTCCGTTCCCAGGGACCTCTCCAAAGTGGGCAGACTGCCTCGAGAAGGGCAAGCTGCCATGGGTGGGGAAGAGCCGCCATGAGGAGGGCAAAAGAAAGCCGCCACGGGCAGGGCAAAAGCTACCACGGGCAGGGCAAGTCACTGGCAAATGGAGCAGATCCGCCCGTGAATGTCAGCGGAGCCTCCTGTGAACAGAAGCAGACCTGCCCACGAATGGAGCAGAGCCACCTGTGTGGTGACCTGACTTGGCGCATCACCCAGCAGGGGGAGACAGAGCGGCAGAAAAATGAACACAGCAAGAGCAAGCAGAAAGTGTGTGTGTGGGGTATATGCAACCAAAAAAAAAAAAAAAAAAAAAAAAAAAAAACCCAGCAAAACAGCTTGTAGTTTCTTATTTTTATGGAATACTTATATTTGGAAGCCAATTGTCATGTGAAAAGTGGGACTGTCTGGGATAAACACACTGTGATAAGCACAAACCATGTGTAAATTTCCTATAGGATGAGATACAATGGTAATTTGATGGATAATCACCTCAGGCACCAACTTGGCTAGGTTTGATGTCCAGATGTTTGGTCAAGCAAACACTGGCCCAGTTTTTACTGTGAGGTTATTTCATAAATGGTTCTAAATCATTAGTCAGTTGATTGCATTTATGGCTACTTACATCTACAATCAACAAGGGAGATTGGCTTCAGTAATGAGAGGGATCTCCTCATCCAATCAGGTGGAGGCCTTGAAAGGAAACCTAAGGGCTTCAGCAGTCAGAAAGAATTTCTGTCTCTAGTTCAAAGAGCTAGCTTCTCCTGGGGAATTCACCATCACCTTCACTGAGTTTCTAACTTGTGGCCTGCCCTATGGAATTCAGATATGCGAATCCATGAGTGAAGAAGTTATCTTGACAGTAGATCTCCCAGCCTCAGCCATCCCGGGTGAGACCACATAGATTAGAGTTGAATCACGTGTCAGGTTGTTCCTAAATTCCTGCTCTGAAATATTATGAGCAAAATGAAAACACTGTTTAAGTGACAATATATAATAATGCCTAAATTGGAACACTACTGGATCTTTTTCATTATAGTCAATCCTAACATTGTTGTTTAGTCTTGTAGTCTTTTCTGTTTTTAACATTTACATAAATGGAATTACAAAAATATTTTTGCGTGTATGGTTTCTTTCACTATATTTATGCTAAGAAATGCTTTTCTATTGTTATTGAATGAAGGACTGCTTACTTCTTTTTCATTGCTGTAGTATTGTTTTGTATGAATGTGCAAAATTTAGTCTCAATTGTCCCATAAAGGAAATTTTGGTTTTCCCACATTTTGGGGTGTTGTGAATAAAAGTTCTATAAATATTCCTGCAAATGTTTTTTGTTGCAATATCATATGGATTTCTGTAGGGTATAAATAAGATTAAAATTGGTGGTCATTGGAAATTTATACTTTCAATTCTAGTGAGCAATGATAAAAGATTCTATAGAGATTTTGCACTACCAGAAGTGTGAGAATTCCAGTTACTCCAATCCTTATCAAAATTTGTGACTGTCAATATTTACAATTTTGGCTATTTTTGTGGGTATCTCAGTGCGATGTAATTATCTTTCACTAATAACAAATGAAAATGGTCATCTTTACACATTTTTATTGGCCGTTTAGATAAGATCTTGTGTGGAGTGATTGCTGGAGTCTGCTTTCCATTTTTCTGTTAATTGTCTTTTATTTAAGAATTATTTTATATAGTAATTCTTCAAAATGACATAAAACATAAGCCCATTGTTGGTCATATGGGTTTCTAATGTATTCTCTCACACTATAACATATTTTCATTTTGATGATGGTTTCTTTTGATAGAAAATTTCTTAATTTTAATGTCATTTTCTTACAATTCCTTCCTTTATGTTTAATAATTTTTGTGTCCTATTTGAGAACCTGTCTTAACATGAATTTAATTATTATATCCTCGTACATTACCATTCACCCATTTAATTTCTTTTTTTCCCTTATATAAAACTACAGTCCAGCTGATTAAATTTGACATTGTGGTAAGGCAAAAGTCAATGTTTTCACATTTTACATATGGAAAACCTAACCCTTTATTGAATTTTTAAAATGAGAACCCTTTATTGAAAACAGTGACTTTAACTCCTGCTCTGTAAGACTACTCTTAGACACTAGGTACCACCTTCCAGGAGGATTCTCACTATATGCAGGGCAGCAAGAACATAGCAGTGCCTGCCACCAGGAAGAGCAGTCCTAGGGCCCCAACCTACTCCATGGTTTCCATGAATCACATGAATTGCATAGGCATTGGATGGAATGTATAGTCACCGAGAGAAGAGACAGAGCAAGGTCAGCTCCAACAGTCAGTGTCAGTCCCTCATGGGCATGGGGTCTTCATCTGCTGGCCAACATAGGAAGATATCATGTGTGCTCTCCTCCTGTGCCACAAATGGAAGGCTGCTGTTCCCTCCCTGCTGGGAAAAGATCTAACAGTTGGGGAGGGCCAGGTACCATAAAAAATATATACTCAGTCTGGGAACATTTACACGTGCTGAGGAAAAAAGGGGAAAGAATGTGCAGGCAGACCACTATTTGCGGTAGATGTCAAGGAGACTCAAGAAAAGAGTCAGCCCACATTCTCATCCTGCTCTAGAAGCCAAGGCAACATTTCTGGTCCAGTGCACAGAGTTTATTTGTGGGGCCCAGGGAAAAGTGGCAGACCACACTTGGTTTCCACAAAATGTTTTAAATAATGTTGCTATGTGTACTTGGTTCTGCTTCAGGACTATATTCTGTTTCATTGGCCTAACTCATTTATCCTTGTGTCAACACCAATTTTCTGAACCACTTTAGCTTTAATATAAGTCTAAAATCAAGCAGGGTGTGTGCAACCCCTGTGTTCCTTTATAAGATTATCTTGGATATATTTGGTTCTTCATGTTTCTGTGTTCAGTGTAGAATCAGCTTTTAAATTTTCACAAAAAAAATTCTGCTTGGATTTTGACTGGGGTTGCCCCATATTTATATACAAATTTGGAGAGAAATATCAGCTTTAAACTACTGAGGCTTCTAATCAACAAACAAGGTGTATGCTGGCATTTATTTAGATCTTCTTTAATTAGTATCAAACACTGTATATATTTCTGTGTAGAGATTTCACTTAGCTTCTATTAGATTTTTGTTTAGTTATGTGGTACTTGTGATATTTCTCTAAATGTTCTATTTCTGAATTGTTTGTAGCTGCTTTATAAAAATGGGATTGATTTTGTACAGTGACCTTGTATTCAGTATATTTGAAAAATGTCCTGAAATTCTAAAGTGTAATTATAATCTTACTAAATTTACTTATTTTAATTATCAACTAAGAATTACAAATCCCTATTGATTCTACTGCCCTATAACTGTCTTATATATTGTTTTTAATCCCATGGCACCACTCTAGTGGAAACCACCTACATCTCATCTCATCTGCTATAATAGGCTTCCCATTGATAAACTGAATCTTCTCTGGGTTTCTCCAGTTTCTCTGTAACATAGCAGCCAGGTTGTTTTAGTTTGCAAGACTGTTGAAATGCAGATACCATAAAATGGGTTGGCTTTTAAAATGAAAATTTATTAGGTTAAAAGCTTACAGTTCTGAGGCTGTGAAAGTGTCCAAATCCAAGACATCATCAGAAGTGTGTTGTCTCTGTGCTGTAGCTGTGAGTGATCAGACACATGGAAGGTCACAATTGCAGCATCTGCCAGTCTCTGCCTTCTCTGCCAGGCTCCTATCCATTCAGCTTTTGGATGCCTCTGACTTCTCTGGGAAGCTTCAGTTACTGGCTTCCTCTTTCAGCTTCTAGATTTTTTCTCTCTGTCTCTACAGCCTTCTTTTTGTCTGTGGCTTTTTATTCTTCCATATATAAGGGACTAAGATCTACCCTGGATCATGTAACCTAATCAATGGCCCTTAACCAAGTGATTTAATCTATAAGGTCTCCACCTATAATAGGTTTACATGTACAAGAATGGAATAGCTTTAAGAACAGGATTTTCTGGGGTCCACAAAAGTCTCAAATTGCCATATCCCAACCTCTGACCCAAAAAATACATGTTCTTTCCATATGCAAAAAACATTCATCCCATCACAATATTTCAAATGCCTGAAATCATTTCAGTAATCATGCTAAGTACAAAAACTCAACAAAATCGATTATAAGTGTTTCTGTTTTGGGACAAAATGTCCCTCAAGTTGTAGCCTTGTAAAACTTAGAAAATAAGTTATCTGCTTCTAATATGCAAAGAAGGGAGAGGAAAACAGGGAGCATTGCTCCCAAACTGTCCTGAAAACGTGCAAGGCATACTATTAGATTTCAAAACCTGTGAGGCATATATAGACCTATGCTTTCTTCTCCTTCGGGCCTGATGGAGTGGCAGTCCCACCCCTTCCAAGGGCTTGCCCCATGGTCATGCCTTGGCTCCATCCACACTAACTATTTTAGTGGCATCCAAAATCTAGATCCCACCCCCAAGAACACTGGGGTGATGGACATACTGTCCCTAATCTCCAGGACATAGGCTCAAACCCCTTAGCATGGTGGGTTGACCACCAAACTCTCCCCAACCCCTGGAGAGTATACTCCACCTTCTCTGAAGCCTGGAGTGGTAACAGACTCCCTGAAAATTGGGTGGAAGGTTGCCCTCTTCAAGCTCCAGCCCATGCTTACCCTTTCCTCACACATGGGTGGGGTCCTTATCTTGGCCTGGGAAGATGTTTTTTAATCCAGACTTTAGGCTCCATGGTTCTGCTTTTGATGTAAGTTTCCTTCAATCTGTCCCTTTTCCACCCCCTGTATTGCAGGCTGGCAGTGGTTCTGCTCATACAGTTCTCACAAAAAAACTTGTTGGTTTCACATGGGGCATGTAGGGGTCCAGGCCTTCAGCCACTAAAACTTTTTACAGATCCTTCCTGGATAACTGCATTTCCAGTCCTGACTTACACTAAAATGACTGGCTTGTTCCAAGTTCAGTTAAGTCCTCGCATGGGGAACCACTCTCTTGGGACTTGCTTTCCACAATCTCAGAATTTCTCAAACCATCAATTTCTGGTTTCTTTTTGCCCAGGAGTTCAGTTCTCAGCTTCTGCCTTTCCTCTCACACTTTATTATAAGCTGCAATGACAAGCCAGGTTGCACTTCCCACATTTAGTTTGGAAATCTCCTCAGCTAAATGTCCAAGCTCATTACATTCAAATTCTGTCTTCCATCTACACCAGAAGTCAATTTTGACATGTTCTCTACCACTTTAAAACACGGAGTGCCTTTCTACCAGTTTACAATGACACATTGATCATTTCTGTCTAAGACTTCATCAGAAGCAATGTTAGCATCCATATTTCTATCAAAAGTCTCTTCAAAGCAATCTAGGACTTTTCTATCAAGCATTTCACAAATCTTCCCCTTCCACATTTATAAATCATTCCAACTTTTTTGGTATTTGCATAGCAGCACACATCCCCTATACTGGTATCAATTTCTGTTTTAGTTTGCGAGGCTGCCAAAATGCAGATGTTGTAAAATGGGTTGGCTTTTAACAATGGGAATTTACTAGGTTAAAAGCCGACAGTTCTGAGGCTGTGAAAGTGAGCAAATTAAGGCATCAGCAGAGAAGCTTTCTGACTGAGCTGCAACTGTGCATGATGAAGCATATGGCAGGGCATAATGGAAGTGTATGCCAGTCTCTGCCTTCTCCTCCAGGCTCCATTCCTTTCAGCTTCTGGCTTCCTCTCTCAGATTCTAGGAGTTTTTCTCTCAGTCTCTGCAGCCTTCTTTCTGTGTCTTTAGCTTTTTTTTTTTTTAATATTCAGTGATCTTTTTTTAATTTTTATTATTTTTATTAATTTTTAATTAAAAAAATTTTTTTTGTTACATACCCCCCTTCCCTTTCTGCTTGCTCTTGCTGTGTTCATTTCTCTGCATTCTTCTGTGTCTGCTCTGTCTCCCCCCATTGCGGGGACGCGCCGAGTCCAGTCACCGCGCAGGTGGCTCTGCTCCCTTCGCGGGCAGATCAGCTCTGTTCGCAGGTGATTTGCCATGCCCGTTGTGGCTTTGCCCTGCCCATGACAGCATTTTTGCCCTGCCCATGGCAGCTCTGCCCCACCCATGGCAGCTTGCCCTTCTCAAGGCAGTCTGCCCACTTTGGAGAGGTCCCTGGGAACTGAACCCCGGGCCTCCCATGTAGTGAACCAGCACTCTTATCCACTGGGCTACAGCTGGCCCTGGTCTTTAGCTTTTTAATTCTCCATTTCAAAGAGACTCCAATAAGAGGATTAAGACCCACCCTGAGTCACACAATCAATGGCACTTAACTGAAGTAATTGAAATAAAAGGTCCCACAGCAATAAGTTTACATGCACAGGAATGGATTAGTTTTAGGAACAGGATGTTCTGGGGTCCACAAAAGATACAAACTGTCACACAGGTTTATTCTTTTAAATTTCAACTCTGAACATCTCTTGCTCTTATTTAATAAGAAATATTTGAAGTTTCTTTAGTATTGAAGCTTCATATATTTTTCATTTTGGATTTTCCCCACCACCTTCTCACAGCCTGGTAACATAGGTTATTATGGTTTTATCTCCCATGCCAGTCAAGCAGTGTCACCAGATAATATACAGGACACACAATTAAATTTGAATTCCAGGTAAACAATACATATTTTTAATATGATTTTTCATGGGACATGCTTACATGTTTTGTGTTATTTACATAAAACTCAAATTTACTGACTTCTTTGTTCTTGTTGTTTATGGTATATGTGGCTTCTTAAACACAAGTAATCTCATGAATCTCAATCCCAGTAACAAATTATATGGATACCCATTTGGAAGCATTGATTGATTCAGGAATGGACTAGTACCCTCAGATGTAACAGTGTTCTCCTTGGACATTTTGATAGCAAGGATATTTTCCTTTATCCTCTCTGTATATAAGTACTTTAGTTTTAATCTGTGATTTCTATCTGTAAGATGATATAAGCACTGACTTACTTGTAGACATCTTTAACTTGTGAAAGAAAATAAGATAGAGGAAACGACATGAGAGATTTACTTCTGGCATCAATTTATATCTGAGTCATAGATTTTTTCATATTGTGAGTAAGTAAATTGCCTTTCTCCTTAATCTAGTTTGAGATGTGTTTAAGTTAGTTGCACCGATAAGAATTCTGACTAAGGTGAAACCTTTTAATGTTTTCTCCCCACTGTTCTTAGCATAATGGGAAAAATGACCAACCTGGCCTGCAATCCCCTTGAATTGGCCAATGTCTCTTTCTATTGTCTATTCCTGATGGTGATTAGTAATTTATAAGGAATTCTGCTAGGGAAATTATAGACCCAACTAGAGGCCATCTCTAAGACCTAGACTACCCCCAACTCCTTTTCCATTATGTGTATAGGCTTCAGTATGTTTCCATTCCATAGCCTGGTGACATATTAGGTCTACCGGAAAGGCCTGACCATACATTAAAGAAAGAAACTGGAAGCAAGCAGGCCTAGCTGCTTATCAGAGAGGGAACTCTCAGTGGCAGGGCCCCCTCCCCTTGAGTTGAATAAATGTCTCACCATCAGGCAAGACAAGGTCTCTCCCCTCCAACCTGAAGTGGGCATCTACCTACTCTGATGCAAACAGTTTGGTCTCCCCAGGAGACCAGCCAATGTGAGATGTCTTTCCCTACTCTTTTGCACTCTTTTTACTATCTAAGTAAAAAGTGGTTATTTGCTGAAAGTTGACCTAAGCCAGTGTTCCCATGATATACCATTCATGTAGCAACTCACTCCCCATGTTCAACTACCATATTGTCCTTCTTTCAATTACTGCAATGAATGAAGCATTTCCCTCACCCAGCTTTGCTCCTTCCTTCCTTCTTCCTGTATTGCTTTAGACAAATACTATATCCTTCCTCAATTCATCCCTATCATTTTTTCATATATATATGTGAAAGAAGTTGTGAACTTACAAAACCAGCATGCATAATGTGCTGAATTCTCATACATCACCCCTCTACCAATGCTTTACATTATTATGGAACATTTCTCAAAAAAAATTTGTTTATATTTAAAGAAGCTTTAGAGTTATATATATATGTGTGTGTTATATATTTATATATAACATAAAAAATATAGGGGATTCCTATATAAACCCCCCACACACTTTCCACATTACCAACATCCTTCATTAGTATGGTACATTTGTTACAATTGATGAACACATACTGAAGCATTGCTACTAAACATGGACTATAGTTTACCATGTTATAGTTTGCATTGTGCCCCACACAATTTTATAGGTTTCAGCAAAATGTAAAATATCCTGTATCTGTCATGGAAAAGTCATGCAGGACAATTCCAATGGCCCAAAAATGCCTCTGTGTTACATGTATTCTTTCCTCTCCCTCCCCTCAGAACCTCTGGTGGCCAATGCCTTTATATCAATGATACAAGTTCTTCCATTGCTAGAATAATAATGTCTATAGTAGAATAATATTTTAAGTTAACTCATTTCTGTTTCAGCTCTCAGTAAAAGAACTCTTCAGAGAACATTTCACTGATATCTAGGACAGTTTCAGATATCTATTATATACACTGTCATATCATCCTTAATTTTTTTAAAAACCCACACTAAGCTTATAATTAATATATAAGCTATGTGATTTATTGTTAAATATCTACCATCCTCCTAAGACTGAGGGTCCTTGCAGAAAATGTAGTGACTTGTCCAAAGATGGTGCTCAATAAATACTCATTGCATGAATGACTAAAAGATTTTTCCTATATTTTCTCAAAGTGAATGGATTAAATATATGACTGAGAATGCTTAATGATTTAATGAACCACAGTTATTACATTTATAATTACAATGAATGGTCAAATTATTATCTGTGAAAGCAGATTTTCTATAATAATTTATAAGGTTAGCAATGGGGGTAGCTTCATTATAACTATGAAAATACATTTAATATAAAATTGAGATATATTTTGACTTTGGCCTCTCCATACATCATATAGGATGGTTGCTCTATAATCATAAATCATCCATAGCTGCATCTATTTGTCTACCAATATAATGAAGCCACATACTCTGTTTATTCACATGTATATTCTAAAATTTTAAATGGAAACTTCCGTTTAGATTATAACATGTATCAAGAAGTTGACTGGTCCTATGGATAACATTTCTGTGCTGCTCCATATCAGATATTTTTATAAAATATTATTTTATTAACGCCTGGATATTCCTCAAATTTTTAACAAAATTCAAGAATTCAGCCTTTTTACATATTACATTTTGAGAACAAAAATAGAAGGGAAGAAAGACATATGGTAAGAAAGAGCTACTGTTTTCTAACAACTTTGAATTATAATTTACAAAGGATTAGGAACTGTATCCAATTACACATGCCTAAGAAAATAATAAAGATCCTGCTCATGGAATGTCTTCTTTGTTATTTATTTCAGTGGTATTCTACTTACAATGTTTTTATATACTACAATTATTTCTAGTACAAGAACATTGTTGTTTTTCATTAACATGAATCTTAGGGAAAATGGTGCTAAAGTGAGAAACAGACACAAACTTGAAAATTTTATATATACTCTCTTTCATGTAATGGAGAAAATCTATTAGAATTGGAACATAACCTAATCTTGACTTGTGAATAGAAATATTATGAAAATGGCAAAACACAGTTGCTGCTTCTTGAATTTCTTACTTTTATCCTTAGCCATAGTTAAAGTAGTTCATAAGCTAATTAAAACAGAATCCAATTAATAGTAGCAATTGTAGTTTATAGGAAGCTATAGATTTCTCTTGACAAATTCCTCTTGATGAGTTAAAAAAAGTACTTGACATTTTGCCACAGAAAGTTAATTGCTCTCCAGTTCCAATTAGAATGAAACATAATTTGAATTGAATTGCTTAATGTGTTATTCTAAAGAAAAAAAAAGAAGGCATATAAACTAAGGTGCCCATGATTTTGCAGTTCATTGCCATATCCAAATAGAGAGCAATAAAACTAGAAATTCCCTGTGTGATGATGTGATGATTACTGAAGTTGTCACTCAGAGTAAATTATTGATTTCTTTTGATGCCAAAGTTCATGTGACATCATGTGCTCTAATTTTGACTCATACAATCATTGAGGGAAGTTTTTTAATTGAAGGTCCATGACAGTGAGCTTTAACATTTCAAAATAATAATAGGGAAAATTTTCGAGAAAAGAAAGAAAATCATGCAAATTAAAAGAACATGTAACGTAAAATTTTATTATATGTTTCAAATTGTTTTTTATGAATACTAGCTCATTTTAGCTAATGATAATATATAATGAAAGAAAATAGCAAAAATGAATCAGTATAGTCAATAGGAGACTTGAAAAATGGAAATCAATGTAAGCTGCAGTATTATGGAAAAAATAGAAGGGCCTGAAGTAGTCATTTAAAGAAAGAAAAGCATAAACAAAAATGAGGCTTTCCAAATGTAACAGCAGATAGAAGAAAATAAGAGTAGGTGGATGCTCTGTGGCAATTTTAAAAGCTAATTACATGAAGAAGGCTTTATAAATTTTATAACTTAGCTTTCCTCTTCACAAACAAATGAACTGGCCATACTTTATTGAAACTTCTGATGGTAAATTTGTTTTTGTTTTAGAAGTATATGTTTATTTGTTTTCACTTCCAATTTTCACATAAATAGTTCAATACCTAATAAAGCAGCTTTAAGAGAGAAGATTGAGGTAGAGATTCAAAGAAAAGGAATCACAGATAGTTCCCTCCATCTGAGGGGACCCTAGGAATCAAGCGTTGTAGAGATAGGGCAGGCAGCTCTAGGAACCTACCAGGGTCAGGCACAATGACTCAGGAACTGATGAGGCAGACAGTTGTACTAGGAAGGAAGAATCCTCAATCCCCCTAGCATTCTCCTTGAAAGTCAGTTGTAGCAAGTCCATTCACATAATTCCATGACTTAGGTAGTAATGAACTAGAGTCAGCAAGGAAGCTGGAGAGAGTAGCCCAAAGAGCTTCTGAGAGTGGCAAAATGCTCTTATCAACAGAGGACATGTGTGTAGGAAGATGGGGCAAATCTTTTGAGTAAATCTCCATGTCAATCTTGGAGCTAAGCTGGAGACCCTGAGGGTGGAATGGTCCCCATTATCAAAAGAAACTAGGGATAGAGTTGGTGGCTTTGGTAACAAATACCAAAGACTGATTGGCTTAAACAGAAATAATTTATTGTTTCAAGTTTTGAAGGTTAGGAGTCCAAAGTCAAGGTGTTAGTAGGACCATCCATTCTCCACAGAGTCTAAGTGTGATTGGTTGTCTGCAATCCATAACTCAATCTCTGTCTCCA
Source organism: Chaetophractus vellerosus (assembly GCA_004027955.1). Classification (NCBI taxonomy): domain Eukaryota; kingdom Metazoa; phylum Chordata; class Mammalia; order Cingulata; family Chlamyphoridae; genus Chaetophractus; species Chaetophractus vellerosus. The sequence continues at coordinate 2,732 of PVKH010017527.1, read as the reverse complement.
TCACAGGGAAATCTGTCTCCTTCTCACTCCTACTACTATGTCCAAATTTCCTCTGCTTATAGGTATCCAGTTTTTTGGATTAAGGCCCATCTTGAGTCAGTTTGGTCTCATCTTAATAAGACCTTTGAAGGTTCTATTTATAAATGAGTTCAAATCTTTATGACTGGGGGTCAGGATGTGAATATGTCTTAGTGGGGGATTCAATTCACAATAGTTGGCAAATGGGGAGAGTGAGTGAGCACAGGGGAGGGGAGGGCAAACCAGCATATTTCTTTTGTGAGATGGTTCAGATTATGGGCTGCTGAATTTTCTTCCCAACCTCCCTTCTGCATCCCATCAACATGTGTATAATAAAAACCTGAAAAGGAAATACTAAATAAAATGTGCTGCCAACCCTAGGCCCACCTATCCAGGGCAGCGGGGTATATTAGTCAATATTGGTGCTGCCAGATATATGCTTATTTTTTTTCAACAAAAACGAAGCTTTAGTACTATTATTAATTAGAGTTTAATTTGCTTTTTAAGAAAATCTAATTTGATTCATTTATCTCTGACCAATAAGGTAATTGATCTGGGAACAAAATGAACTATTAAACTTATATATGTGGCAAGTCTAATTTCTTATTTTCCACAGAACATAGGATATTATATCCAAAGAAAAATGCATTCCAACATGAAAATATATTATGCCTTTAAAAATGTTAAATATTCAGATTATGTCATGTTCTCTTTGGAGTCATTATCCATGGGAAAATTATTATTTCACTGCTTTATTCACCTTAATAGTAAACTTGAACTTAACTCTGCAGCTAGTGAATGAATTTCCTGTTACAATAAGTTAGAAACTTTTTCCTTGTACTTTCCCATTCTTTCAGGAAATGTGCATATTCAAAGGAAGGTTAATACTGTCAAAGATAGTTTTGATAAAAAATATTAAATAATATCATTTGAGCAATGACAATAACTCTTGCTTACATTGAATAAATTGCACCTATGAAGTTGCAAATCTCATTTCAGAGAAAATGGCAAACAAACATTCATATTTTAACTACAACCATATTGAGATTTTTTCATCTTGTAAGCTTATTTAACAAGGATATGGGGTTTGCAGCTATATTTACTTACATTCAAGTCAAATCACAAGCATTATATTAGTCTAATAAGATGATCGTTCTGCTAGGAAATCTAGGATGAAGCTAAGCTTTCTAATTCAGAAAATTGTCTCTACCCTTTAAAAGAAGATAATATTGTAATATTGGCAATACAGAAGCCATTCTTATGTATTAAATGTAAGGGAAGTTAAAGAAAGAAGGATGCAAAATAAATAGCTTTACTGCTTAATATACAAGTATTCTTCATCAAGTGTTTGAATTACTTTTTAACTATGGTATCACTTCCAAACTAATATAATTCTTTTAAGGACACAAAATATTGTCATTTTATGCTAGCAAATGATAGTTGTTCAATCAAAACTTTTATGTTTTCATTTTGATTATACCTCTCTTTTAACTCTGTTAATTCTAGCAAATGGATACTGAAAGCAAACATACATAGACACAGAGCATAAAATATGGGCCAGTCTTAAAATTACTTATTTGTAATTTTAGTGTAGTAGTCAGATTCAGATTTAACCAAGAGTGAAGAGACATACTTATTAACGGAAAAAACATTAAATTGTATCTGTAATTTGAGGTTATAAGATACACCCAATATTAATCTTATATAATATGCTCAAACCAACCTGAAAGAAATGCCAAGTTTTAACAAGTACATTCAAGAGAATGAGTAAAGGGAAGTTCCTTTTGCTTCTTGATGTCAGGCACTTAATATATGCATAATATTCATTAAAAATAAATATATGCAAGATGTGAAGACTGAAATTGACATAGAGCTATTAGTTTCACAATTTGTCATGTAAATAACATGTCTCAATAACTTCCCAAATTACTGATCTTGTTTAAAAGTGACAAATTTGAAACTGCATTGTTATTCTATAATTTTAATAAGATAAGTGAATGAAAAAGATGGGAAGGAAAAATATCATAACGCCTCTTAAAGGGTTAGCCTGTGTGCATGTTTTATGTATGTACTCACATGTGTGTAAGAGATATAGAGATGGAAGACAGAGAATCAGGTTGTGACTTTTTTTTTACTGTGAGTCTTGAAAATACCTTTAAAGCCAATGATTTAAAGGGGCTTGAAATGAATAATTGCAGAAAGTTTTCTTAGTCTTTTCATGCTTATGTAATATTCTTCGTTAGAGATGTATTCTTTAAAAAATGTAGATGATTATGTGCTCAGATTGGTGAAGAGGCTGTGGCAGTCTGATATTATTTATGAATTCCAAAAAGGAGATATAGATTATGTTTGTAAACTGGTCTGTTCCTCTGGGCATGATAACCCTTTGATTGTATTAGATTCAGCTGAGACATTTGATTAAATTATGTTAAGATTAGTACTTTGATTCAACTATGTCATTAAAGTGGGACTCAGCATTGAGTCCCAACCTTGGGCTGATAAAACAGACTCTCACACAGAAGTAGACACACAGAAGAACATAGAGGAACAGAGACAGCTCATTAGACACAGCAGAGGCCCCAAAAGAGAGATGAAACTGATAGTCTATAGCTGACCTTGTGAAGAGAAGAGAGCAGCTGAGCCTCAGAGAGAGAGACAAGCTTTATGCCAGCCTACAGCTAAGATCAGAAGTCGTGACCATGGAGCCTTAAGAG
>PVKH010017526.1:0-15388 GCA_004027955.1 Chaetophractus vellerosus | reverse complement strand
CACTTGTGGGCGGCTTCTGCTTCCATCACGGCCGGCTTTTCAGTTCGCGGGTGGCTGGCTGCGCCCGATTCGCAGGCGACCTGCCCTGCCCGTGGCGGCTTTTGCCTGTCCGTGGCAGCTTTTTTGCCCTGCCCACGGCGGCTCTGGCCCACCCACGGCGGCTTGCCATTCTCAAGGCGGTCTGCCTGCTAGGAGAGGTCCCCGGGAACCGAACCCGGGCCTCCCATGTGGTATGCCGACGCCCTATCCACTGGGCTATCCAGTCGGCCCCCCCAGTAGTTTTTAATGTACCAAAAAATTCTAAGCTTCCTTTCCATAAAGACCCTGATAATTTTTGGATCACTTGTGAACTGATTTTAAATCAGACTTAAAATCTAATTTTAAACCCAGACTTCTTGCATGACCTATATGTAAACCAACTCATTTTTGTTTTCCATTTTATCCCACTGTTCTTTTTGTATTCCATAATAGCATGCCATCCACCTGATCAGCCGTCTGGAGGCAGCCCAGTCTACCTTTCCTCCCGGAAGTAATCTCCAAAATCTGTCTCCTTTCTTGTCCCTATGGTGCCCCCCACACTTGCCCCACCCTCCTCACTTAGGCACCCAATTTCCCCCCTCAATTAATGAAATATCTTAACGGGTCTCCCTGCATTTAGCTGCCCTACTCACCCACTCCCAAACGTGTCTTTTCTCCAAACACACGCTCTCTTAATCCCACAAACAACGCAGTTCCCCAAGTAAGCAGTTTCTTTCCACCATGGTGCCCGCCTTACTCCCTTTGCCATTCTACATTTTTGAGGCTTTCTTTGTTTCTGTACTTTTTCCTCCCTGAGCTGGCTTAGATGCCATGTCTTTTCTATGGCACCAGTACATGCCTCTGTCCAGACCTTATCAGTTATAAATGAAATGGACTTACTGAGGCAGCTCCATTCAGCAAAGGTTTTACTTGTCTCCAGCCTTTGCTTTCAACAACTTCCCACTGATCACTTCCCATTACATTTTGTAACTTTTGGATTATTAAAACTCAATCCAAAAACAACAAAACAACAACAAAAAAACAGAACAAAAAAAAGAATAAATGGGGGAAAAAATCTTCAATCCATCCAATAGTTCTCTAACCCAATTTACATTTCATCTTTTCCCCTCCACCCAGCACTAATCTGGCCTAAGGCCTGACTTTGTGATAAGGTGGTGTGGTTGGAGGGGCAGGCAGGGGCTGGTTCCTCCAACTTCTTTCAAGGCCTACCTTCTCCAGTGTGCTCGGAAAGGACAGTGTCTCCTAAATGCCACTGGCACAGATCTCTGTCAGTTTGCCATTGCTCCTCTGGCTGACACGGCTTGCTCCCTGGGCAGGCACCCAGATAAGGCTTTCCTTGTGGGGCATCTATGTTCTTTGGGATCTCATAACTACACAATTTGGAGACAATTCTGGCTCTAGGTCAACCTCCAGCTTACTTCCAGCCTCTGCTGATGGGGCTCACTCTTCCAGCAGGCAACCCTCTCCCTTCTGTGATGTCACTGCTTCCTCACCTCCCTCTAGAACAGGGGTTCTTAACCTTTTTTGTTCCACAGACTCCTTTGTCAGTCAGGTGAAAACCAGGGACCCCTTCTCAGGACGTAGCAGCAGATAGTTTTATGACACTCAGCATAGGCATGTCTTTAAATTTTAGGATTATTCAAAATTATATTTTACAACTTTCCCATCATTTCAATACCTGATAAACTAACACAGTTCAACATCAGTTCAAAGTCATTTTCAGCAAACAGAAATTCAAGTATTCCCACGGTGTCATAAAACCATCTCCGCTGTCCTTTACAACCTTTTTGCAGGCAGTTATCAACTGCACTCAGAACACACTTCATCAAAATAAAAATCATATCAAACCCACACTGTACTGTGTATTATTTAATAAATATATCACACCTGCACCAACACAGCCCCACAAGAATGTCCTTTTGAATTTTCAATTCAAGCTCAGTGGTGCCCCGAAATTGGGGTCCATGACTCCTGGTTAAGAACCCCTGCTCTAGGATCTTCTCCCCAAGCCAGCACATCCACTGCTCCAGCAGACAAGGGAGAAGAAAATGCTAGATCTTCCTGCAGGAAACCCACTCCAATCCCTAAGTGTCCTAGGGGCCTCTCATGCCTCTCTCTGCCTGGTTTTGGAAGATGGAGGTCCCCACAAGCTTCCATGGCACACCCTTCCAGGTCGAACTGCTCCCACATACCCAAAGGGCTCCTGCGGAACATGGGCCCCAAGCCAATTCTAGTTAATGGTAAAAGAGCCCTAGACAGGATCATGTGCCAAAAATCAGCTTGTTCCCCTCAAGGGAGGCTGAGTACCAGTCTTCACCGCCCCTCCTGGTACCAAGCTGTATTAGTTAGTGTTCTCTAGGGAAACAATCAGCAGGAGATATCTGTAAACAGTATGAGATTTTATAAATGGGGATGCACAAGTCCAGATTCCACAGGCAGGCTACAAACCAGGGGCTCTGATGAAGGTCCTTGAGGAGCTCCCAGGAAACACTGGCTGTCCAAAGACAAGCTGGGAAATTCTCTCTGCATGCTGAAATCACTTCCCTTTTAAGGCATTCAACTGATTGTGATGTGATTTTGTACTTAGCATTTTTACTTATTTAAGGTTATTTGGAATATTGTATTATCTTTTTAGGATTCAGAGGGTGGATTGTGGCAGTTTGATATTATTTATGATTTCCAAAAAGATACTGTCTGTAAACTGGTCTGTTTCTCTGGGTGTGATACCCTCAAATTGTATTAGTTTCAGCTGAGGTGTCTGATTAAATTATGTTAACCTCATCACTAGAATGCAACTCAGCATTGAGTCCCAGCCCCCTTGGGCTGATAAAACACTCACAGAGTAGACGCACAGAAGCAGACTGGCAGGAAGAGAGTGCTCCTTAGACATGGCCCAGGAAAAGGGATGAGTCTGTCAGTGTACAGCTGACCTTGTGAAGAGAACAGAGCAGCTGAGCCTGGAAAAAAAAAAAAAAAAGCCCTGGGGAGAGAGATGAGCCTTATGCCAGCCTATAGCTGAGACTGGAAGAAGCTGGGACCACAAAGCCGTAAGAGGAAAGAGGAAGGCTGAACCCTAACAGACATTGCCTGCCATCTTGCATCAACACGTGGCAACAGACTTTGGGTGAGAAATTCCTCTTGTGGTACCTTGAGTTGGACTCTTTAGGGCCTGGTAACTGTCAGCTTCTACCCAAAACACCCTTTATAAAAGTCAACAGAGTTCTGGTACTTTGCATCAGCACTCCCTTTGGCTGACTAATACAGCCACCAAGCACTAAGAGGGGAAAATAGCTACCAGTAAGTGCTTATTGGGTGAAGACATCTTTTTGGTACACGGTAGGTACACCTGCATAAGCTCCTTTCTTACAACCATCCAGAGACATACCATTGTCACTTCCATTTTACAGATAAGGAAATTGAAGACCAGAGGAGAGGTAGAGTCAGAATTCAAATACAGGCAGTCTAACCTCAGAGCCTACATTCAGTCACATGTACAAGACAGTTCAAATCACAGATTTAAAAAGGCATAAACAGGGAACCAGCTGTGGCTCAATTGGTAGGGCTCTGGTTTACCACATGGGAGGGCCCGGGTTCGATTCCTGGAGCCTCCCTGAGAAGGCAAAGCCGCCTTGAGCAGGCAAGCCTCCGTGCGCTGAGCTGACTTGGTGGGATGCCGCAGCAGGGGGAGACAAGCAGACACAGAAGAATGCAAAGCAAATGAACACAGCGAGAACAAGCAGCAAGGGGGGATATATAAATAAATAAAAATAAATGTTAAAAAAAAAAGGCAGAAACACAAGACAGGAAAAATGTGAACACAGAGTCAAAAGACAAGTAAGCTAAGAATATAATCTGAAACAAAACTAAAATGAGAAACTGACTATTTCAAGCACACACACCAGCAGCAGGAGCTGGTCAGTCAGATGCAGGAACAGAGCATTAGTGTAGACACATTGATCCTGTTCTTTTATAAAACAGCTTCTTCTCAAAGAAAATTTCAGTGACATTATCTAAAATTTTCCCAGTTTTATTTCCATGACTATAGGAAGCTAAATGACACAAGAGTTTATAGTCATTTGCTAAAGACACATTTATTAAATGAATATTTATATGGGATATAAAAGGGATTATTACCATACCACATAACATTTCTTACAGAATTTACTTTCAATTTTATTGCAAAAAGTATTCTATGGGGACACTAAATACTTATCACTAAACTAAAATTATCATTTTTTCCTCTTCCACTTCTCAGCTAAACATCTTCGATGTCTTTTCTAGTTTTCATCTTTTTGGTTTGAATGTTCTTTTCCTGTGTGGAAAGAAAAATGTCTCGTAAATAATTTAAAAGAACCATTTTCTGTGATCAACCCTACTCTGCAAAACAAAACAAGATGAAACAAAATTCTTACTAGGTGTCTAGTTCTAGAAAGTTGATTTTGAGGTTGGAGACAAGTTTTAAGATAGATCCTATTAAGTTTTTTAACTTTTTACTATTTAGCACTTAAAACTTAAATGTTTTATCTTTTTATAGAAAAGTTTGTAATCTAGTTTTCAATACATAATACAAGAAGAGAAAACAATTTCTGTACAAATGTACACATTTTTTCACTAATTAAAAATACTGGGAAGCAGATATGGCTTGAACAGTTGGGCGCCCACCTACCACATGGGAGATCCCAGGTTTGGGTTCCCAGTGCCTCCTAAAAAAAAGACCAATAGACACAGAGCAGACAGCAAGTGCAAAATAATGGGGGGAGGGGGATGGGAATAAATAAATAAAAATAAACCTTTAAAAAATACCACTTAGAAAAAGTGAATTCAAATGTACAGAATGTAATCAGGACTAAATCTTTTGGATCTTCTAAATCAAACTCCCTCTATGAAGAAGCCAGTCAGTGACTCAATAATGTACGAGTGTGATTAAAGACTGCCTGAAATGTGCCCTCTAAGCAAGGACTACCTTGCTGAGTAGCTGGAGAGGGAGGTGTTCCTGGCTGAATTCACTTTATAAATATCCAGGCCTTTGTGTAACAAACTCTTTCATTTTGCTCATTCTTGGTTGAAATCTAATATGATGTACCCACAGCTTCCTTACTCAGCAGGCTTATCCATCTAGAAAATTAAAATCTAAAAACAAAAGGTGGCCTTTGGCTTTTTAAAATGGGTCCCCTATAGTATTGGGGCGGGGGGGGGGGGGGCTAGCTCTTTAGGTGTGTGCTTTATACAGTTTCCCGAAAAAGGTAATTGTGATGCCAGATACACTTTCAGAAGCAGTCACACCAAGAACTCTATCAAGTGATGACTGACAGCAAGGGGAGGGAGTCAGAAAAACAAAAGATTTAAAGAAATCTAAGACTGAATTTGCAATGATCCTAAAAACTTCACCATGGTCTGCAGGCCTCACCATCTCACAGTACAGCACAAATATTCACCATAATGACTAAAGTAGCAAGGAAAGGTCAAATGATCACCCACACCTGTCAGAAGGTCATAAAATCTGGAACACGCCTTACAATGGTAAGGTGACCAGCAACTGCCCGGTGGAGGGGCTTTGTTTTGTCTGTGCAGGAGACAGAGCAGAGAGGTAGCACCACTGCCCCACTCTGCAGCTGTTTCCTGACGATTCTCAGGGTGGCTGGGGACAGAGGTGAGACTCTGGATGTAAACTGTCAAGTGTTGTCACCATTACTCCTGCATAGTGAACAAATCTCTTCTGCTGCGCCCATGGGCACCAAATCAGACCACTGAGTGTAAGCAGTCAAACCCACCTGTGTGTGTTAGAGCATGAGCTGGGGCATGGGGGAGTGGGGGGTGGGTCTAGAGCCTCACACTGCCCCGACGTGGTGATGCTTTCTCAGCCTCACCTTATGTAACAGGCATGAAATGATATTTTACTGAGCCAACATTTTCCTTCTGTCATCAATACCAAGAGAGGTCTATCTTAATGTCAGTCAACTTTTACTGGTTCTGCTCTTCGCCTTTCACTATTATAATGATTCTTAATCTCTTGAGGCTAAGGTACCATTCTGAAAAGTTGATGAAGTTATAAACCTTTCCCTGGAAAAACACATCTTATATATGCAGCTTCTATGCCAGGTCATCAATGGACACCCAGTTAAGAAACAAAGCACTAGAGAAAATATGTTCCTGTGTCTTTCAAAGTTTCTCCCCGTGCATCTGAGTAATAACAAATAGGCCTGAACACTCATTGGACTGAGCTGAGACCACACCATGCTTAGTTCATGCTTTTAGTGCCTGGCTGTTGTATCTCTAGGAATCATCTAAGTTAAAAGAATATTTGCTTTTACTATTCTTAAATTTTACTTTCTGTTAAAGCACTATTTTCCAAACTATCAACTTTGTAAATGCTTAGAATTTTCTTTAAAAATTGGGACACGTGGGGTGAACATGTTTGCTCACATCAGGATCTTTGCGTTTCTGGTGTTTCTTTGGTCTCTGTGAGCATGTCTTGCCACTGTCAGAATGTCTTCTGCTTCCAGCCAACCCCTGGGGCTCTCACTTGTGACCTATGTCTGGGCTTCTATGGGCTTTTCTGGCATTGCTGCCTTCTCCCTGGTGTATACTCTCAGGACCTCCCCTGGGACCTCCTGCCCATTACCTGCACAGTCCTTCTATCCAGCACACTGCCTGCCTGTACCATGCTACAGAACAGCTGGGAATCTTTGGTTCTTCTTGATCTAAAAGAAGTTAGGTGAAGTTAGTGCTGGTTTGGATGACTGGAGTTGCCAGAAATCTGATATCTGAAGAAGTTATTGCTATATTAGTTTCATTTGCTGAACTCAAAGTGTAATTATAGGTCCACATTTTTGTGTGCTCAAAAGAAAATTTATACCACTCAAGAAAAGATAACTGTTCAACCTATTTTTAAACTACTGTTCAACCTATTTTTAAACTAGCTACATTCAAGTATTCCCCAGAACACTAACTGAATCTAATCATGCATTATGGATTGATTCAAATGATAGTCAATTCATGTACTACTAAACTTGGCACTACTTTAAAAGCAGTTACAGATGTTTAGCTTAAGACTTTTGTTGGATGGCAGGAGAAGTGGGTATAGGATGCAAGCACTTCCTTTTGGAATGGGAACTCTGATGTAGTACCATTTGCTTTATGGGTACCCCCCAACTTTTAATTTAGCTTTCAAAGGAAGTCCTTTGAAAGTCAGACATTATGACTTTTCCGTTTAGCTGAACTAGTTTGGGGTTTATCGTAAGCAGATAGAATGTAGTAACTAGAGTAATTCCTAGTTCTTCCTAAATGAAGCCTTCATTTGCTATTTTAAGTTGAATTCCCAAAAGAGATACATTAAAATATAGCCACAACACAAAATATATGGCAAAAACATATCAAAACATTCTGTGCTCATAAAGGACAATAACAGTAAGCTCCTGACCTGTTTTGAGTTTCCGGTAACTGCATCCTCGGCAACACATCGCTTAGCACTGCGTGTGGCTCTCTGGTTGTGCCTTGGTTCTTTAGGTGAAGTTTCATCTTTTGAGACCATAGCATTTTTTAAAGTGATTCCTTTGTTTGTCATCTCTGTGGCAAGGATTTTCACTTTTCTAGATCTCAGGCACAGCCGATTCACTACTATCTCTGGGTCTTCTGGCTTTCTGGCCTGGATTTTCTTCACTGGATTGTCTTCGGGGTCCCCCATCTGTATTATTTCTGAAGGAGGTGTGTCGGTGTTTGTTTTTCTTAATCTATAGGATTGGAGTCCTGCCGCTTTGTCTTTCTCCCAAGAGGCTTGCTCTGCTCTAGCAGGTAAAGACTCCTGCACCTTAGCAGGGAGATGGATCTTATTTCGGTTGCTGGATCTTAGCCGCACTTCCTCACTGGCTGCTGCATCCTGCTGCTTCTGGCTTTTCACAAGAACCTTTGCTCTTTCCTCCATGTGTGGTATTTCTGTTTCACTGGATATTCTCAGAAATCCCTCTGAGTCTGTGTTTGCTTTGCTTTTGGACCTCGTAGACCTACCATCTTGAGTTTGAGTTTTGTGCTTTACCAGTCTTCTCTCTTTCTCACCCTGCTCTGTGGGTGTTTTTTCAGAAATAACGGACAGAGAATCAGAATGCTGTGGAAACCTAGTTTGGTATCTGGTCCTCAATGACATTGCCTCTGGTTTTACTGCTCTTTCTTTGGGCTTTCCTAGGGTTTTTCTCACAGGCTTGTCAATTTCTTCCAAGGCTGTCACCTCAGCTGTACTAAGGGAAGACTGGGGGTCTGTATATTTTTGCCCAGATCCAGATCTTGAGGACCTAACCCTCTCCTCTTTCGGGTTTTGTTCATCCTTGCTCACAGACATTCTATTTGTTGTACCAGGTAACAGATCAGTAGGAAAGACCTTACGTGAGCCTCTAAGCCTCAGTGATGGGCCAGGAGTTACAACTGCTGTGTCCTTGACATTCTTCTGGGTTTTCCTGATAGGCTCTCCTTCCATTTCCTCTGTAGGTAGGATCTTGGGAGTGCTGGGTAGACTAGGAAATACCTCAGACTTTACATTTCTTTTACTTCTGTTTCTCGAAGATCTTGAAGTTACAATGCCCTGAGTCCCCCCTGTACTGTTTAAGATTTTAACTGCAGAACTGTCAATAATTTTATCTTCTGCCTCTTCATCAGCTACCTTTGTTTCGTCAGACAAATAATTAGAATCTTCAAACTTTACTCCTTTTTTACTCTGGCTTCTACAGGAGAACAGTTCTTTTTCTTGATTTATTTCCATGTCTTCCAAGTTCTTCCCCTGTACATTATTCATAAACATTACAGTCTTTGGGTGAATTTCCTCTTCAAAAGTAGTTTTGATTCTTTTTTTAGCTCTTAAAGGCATCTTTTCTTCATTTGTAGATTTTACTTTTTCTTGCAAACTCTTCATTGGTTTGTCATTGTTCTCCACATGCAAAACCTCTGTTAAACTAGCCAAACTATCAGATTCCTGCAGCCTGATACCGGGTTTACTTCTGCCCCTAGATCTTAGGGTCCCTGTCTTTTGTTTCAACTCTCCATCTTCTGAGTTTTCCTCTTGGAAGATCTTCACAGTCTTTTCACCTTTATTGATCTGAATCTTTTCTGATGACATGAGCGACTGAAACCCCTGCAGTTCTGCAACAGTTCTGTATCTGTGTCTGGAACGTAGGGACATCCCCTGACTCAGCTTCTCTTGTAGATGAAGCTCAACTTTGGCATTTGTCTCTGCCAACACATTCTCTGTCTGACTGGGCAAATGTTTAGATGCTGGTGATTTTCCGGCACTTTTTTTCCTGAGTGCAGATCTTGTCCTTTGACTCACAATTCTGCCTTGTGTCTTCTCTGGTAATAATTGTTCGGTTTCAGAGGCACCACATTTGGATTCTGTAACATAGAGGGACATGTAAATATGTATAGAATCAAAACAAAGCATCACAGAGGAATAGAAACTTGTCTTTTCCCTTCAGTTATTTTTCACAGTAATATGGAAATCTCTGGCAGCCTGTCCTGGGGGCAGCTGACACAGATGTATGGCAGAAAGGAACAACATGATACGATAGTAATATATACTTTGGACTTTTCAGCAATTCCTTAAAACTAATTATTCCAATTTTATCCAAATGACTCAGTGTGATGAAGATGGCAAAGAATCCACATAAACAATGGTTTCCACTTACCATCATTAGGAGGATTACAAGAGGAGTTTTCTTGACACAGTTTCCCTGGCCCATTCTAAAGAAATCAGACGACATTCACAATGAATAAAACATAGCTCGAAGCTCAGTATGCAGAACAATCAAATGAAACTCAACAGGGAATTCATTTGAAAAGTTTACATTGATTTCTTTTCTAGGATGCCAGTAATCTAAGATTTTGCCATTATCTTCCTATGAAATAATGACCATCTCTACTGAGCAGTCAAAATTAAGAATATAAGGAATTTAGGATACATAAGGTTTGGATATAATGTTATATCTAATCTGATGATAACATTTTATGTTATAGTAAAATGACCCATTATACAGGAAGTAAGTGAATTCCTAATCAAAAATCATTTCTACAGCTAAACAGGAAAAAAAAAAAACACCTCAATTTCTGGAATTCTGCCAAACCTCTTTCGATGCAGTAATCTCTCTAAAAACCAATCCTGACAGTCAGGTTCTTCTCAAGGATACTCACTCTCTTTTTGTATTGTCCTAATTGTTAAATTAGTGACCTCTGTGATCCCATTTCTATCCAGTGGTCCTGGCAGTAGTGTCTGGAACAACAGAGAACTACAGATCTGCACTCCTTTCCTTTGAACACTTTTTCACACATTTGAAGACAAACCTGGCTCATTCAATCCCTGCAAAACTCTTCTTAAAATATGTGGTCATACTTTTGACTACTTCTTTTTCTCAGGTAGTCTATTCCTTACATAAAGCCCCAAATAGGTTCTGGCTATGGCCTGCAGTTATCCACTGTTACACACAGACTGCTTTGAGGAAAGATATCCGATTATGTCACCTACTTAAAAATTATACTGAAACTGGGAGAACACATTCTAGATAACACATCATGGCTATGCAATGTTTTTACCTGATTTTTGTTTCTGAGACCAAACATTTCCTCAAATCCAGTATAGTCAATTTCCGAACAGGGTGTCTTTTGTTTGGGTTCTGCCATAAGCCTTTGTAAGCCTGAGAAATCTTCAATCACACTCTTCTTTCTTCTTGCTGATTTCTTGCTGTTTAATTCACTGGTAATTCTTGGCTCAAGGTGTTCTTTTGGTGTTTCCAAAAGTTCTGTCAGGTCACCTGTGAGTTTTTGGGACTGCGAAGTATGGGCACTCTGGGGTTGTTCTAGTATTTTTCCTATTACTTGGTTTTCCTGAGCAGGATTCTTCACATCTTTTATTTCAGGTGTTTTAGGCAACTGTATTTCTTGTAATTTCTCTGATATGTTTGACTTGGTGCTAAGTGCTTCCTGTGCGTAAGTTTTCAGGACCGTGGGCATACCTGAAACATCTTCTGTCACCTTATTTGGAGTTGCCGTAAGCAATATCAGATCTTCCATAGGATGTACTCTAGTAGGGGTTTTCATAAATCTCTTCATCCTTGTCAGATTTTCTATAGATTCCCATCTCCGCTTTGGAGTTGTCAGGCAGTTACTGACACCTGTCAAGTCTTCTCCTTGATCTCCCTTTGCTTTAGGAGAATGCATTGGTCTCTTGAGGCCAGATAGGTCTTCTACCGGTTCTGTTTTTTTCAAAGAAGTTCTCAGAGGTTTCTTGATGTCTGTCAGAAGTTCAGCTAACTCATTTTTCTCCTTGGAGGGTGTTTCAAGTTCATTGATTGTCCTGTCTCCTGATTCTATGATTTGTTGTGGAGTTTTTGACTCCTCAGATCCAGCTGGGTCATCCACCAGTTCTGCCTTTTCTTCAGGCGTCCTAAACAGTATCTTGAGACCAGTCAGATTTTCACTTTTTCTGCGTTTCCAATGGGGAGATCTGGCACTCGTGCTTCCTTCTTTAACTGGCAGTACTGCTTGCTTTGGAGTTTGCAGGTCTTGCACGGAGCGTGCATTTTCCTTATGTGTGGCCAGAAGTCTCTTGAGTATTGCCAGATGTTCCACAAGACTCTTGTGCTGGGGAGTGATCCTCAGCTTCCTGTGGATGTTGTCCCCATCTATGGGTTCCTCTGGCTCTTTGAGTGTGTGTGGGAACACTGTGACATCTAAGGACTCTGGCTTTATTTTAGGTGTTCTTGACAGTCTCTTTACTCCTGCTCGACTTTCTCCTGGTTCTGGTTTGTACTTTGGTGTGTTTCTAAGCTTTCTATGGACCCTGTCACCACTCACTGGTTCCTCTGGCTGTTGTGGTGCTTGTGGGAACACCGCCACATCAGCCAAGTCCCCTACAGGTTCTGGTTTTACTTTTGGTGTCCTAAGCCCTCTTGTGGGAATCCATAGCGTATCTGCTGAGCCCAGTTTGTGCTCTGGAGATTTCTTCAGGTCTCCCACACACTCTGGTTTGATTTTAGGTGTTCTCAGCAGTCTCTTAAAGCCCATTGGAGATGCTGCTGATTCTGGCTTCTGCTTTGGAGTGTTCCTAATTTCTCTGTGGCTTTGTTCCTCTGGTTGTTTTGAGGTTTCTGGGGCCTTGCTGATACCTTCCAGCTCTTCCATGGGGTCTGCTTTTTCTTGAATTGTCCTTACCAATCTGTTTAGGATTACTAGATGCTCTCTCAGTCCCTGCTTGTGCTTTGGAGTGTTCCTCAGCTTCCTGTGGACACTATCACCACTTACTGGCTGCTCTGCTTCTTGTGGTGTTTGTGGCTGAAGTGGCTGCTCTGCTTCTTGCGGTGTTTGTGGCTGCTCAACGAGCACCAGGTCTTCCATAGGTTGTGCCTTTTCCTTAGGCGATTTCAGTAGTCTCTTGCTAACTGTTAGATTTTCTTCTGGTTCTAATATCTGTTCTGGAGTTTCCTTAACTATTTTGAGGCCTTTATCATCACTTATTGGTTCTTTTGTCAGTTTTGGTGTTTCTATGAGCCTTCTGAACACCGGTGGCTTTTCTGTTTGTTCCTGAGGTGTCTGGAACAGTCTCTCAATGCCTATTGGTGTGTCTAGGGGGTCTGGTTTGTGCTGTGGAGACTTGGAAAGGTCTTTGGTGATTTCATTGTCATTTAATGGTACCTCTGTTTGCTCTGGTGTTTGTAGGACCTCTCTGATTAGTGTTTGGTCTTCCACAGGTTCTGCCTTGTCCTTAGGTGTGCTCTCCAGTCCCTGAATGCCTGCTGGACTTGCTACTTGTCCTGCTCTGCTCTCGGCTGGAGTTTTCTGAAGCTTTCTGTCAACATTATCATGGATTATTGGTTCTACTGCTTGTTTAGGTGTTCCCATAGGCTCTTTGATGCCTGTCAGATCTTCTACTTGTTCTTTTTCTTGGTTAGGTGTCAGCAGCCTCTGGATAGCAATTAAATCTTCTACTAGTATACTTTTCTGATCTAAAGTTTTTCTCAGTCTCATGATGGGTGTTGCCTTTTTGGAATTCTCTTTTGATTCTGCGCTTTTCTTGGCTGTTTTGACAGGTCTTTCACTTTTTTTCACCTTTCCATCCAGATTCTTTTCCTTTGCTGGCGTCCGCCTCAGAGTCTTAAGTCCCAGGTTGTTCTCAGCAATGTTGGTTGTTGCCTTTTCATTATTCATCTCTGTACACAGCACCTGCAAGTTTTCAAGCTCTGGAGACCTTCTAAATGCATCTGCCCTTGATGTGACCGCCAGAGGCTCCACCTCAGATTCTGGAGTTTTCATCTCAATGCTTGTTGTGATATGGGCCTCAGGAGTTTTCACTAGCGAGCTTGCAGAACTCTCGTCAGATGGCTCTTTGGTGACATTCTGAGTATTGGAAAGCACATTCTCCTCTATAAGAAATAAAAATATATGCAATAAGTATATTCTGTTCACTTTGTGCTAATTTACTATTTTTTCCTCATAAAATTCTGAGTAAAAAGCCAATACTTCAGCTTCGTTATCTAATTGACTAAGGACATTCGGCCACTTCTGTGGCCATAAACCTGTCATATATGAGCCATGCACACTTAAGAATAATGTCCTTTGGTGATTTATGGTGGGGTCGTACTTAAGATGTATTTAAGCTGAAGTTAGGCTCTGTAGTGACTGCATAAAGAAAAAAAATCATAGCGAGAAATTATGTATACAAATTCCTTAAGAGAGGGCCTTCTGAAGACTGGCATACCATGTTTCACCAAACTGAGCACAGGCATATTTTCCTTCATACATAAGAAAAAAACCAGCTGTTTCCTCAGTTGAAACATCCAATGAAAAACGTGGCTTATATTTAGTACACTTAGGGTCCATGTTACATGGGAAACATCTGCCTTTTAACTACAAGAATCACATTTAGTGTAGCAAGCTCTTTGAGAGGAACACAGCAGCCAGTCCCAAGGGAAAGAGGAAGGCAGATTCACACCTCCCACCTCCTGATCCCAGGATAAGCAGGAATAACTGCAGAGTATACAAAAGATTATTCTTCTCTTTTGTAATTTGGAATAATTTGGAGTTTGAGTAATTTATATGTGATGAGAAACCACTATACTTTTCTGCTCTCTCATCCCTTTTACTTAAATAAAGAATCCAAAAGTATACACAGGTAGTGTAAGTGTATCAACCCAAGAATTTCTGTTTGCCAATGGATGTTGTAGCAGTTTGGCATTGTTTATGAACTCCAAAAATAGTTATTGGATTATGTTTGTAAACTGGTCTGTCAGAGGTATCAGGTATCACTTTTAATTGATTAAATTATGATTAGGACTTTGATTGGGCCAGGTCAGTAGGGCATTGAGTCCCTGCTCCTTGATGGGCGGAGACTCAGAAAAAAGACATGGCGAAGGACAGAGTTGGAAGTTTTTAATGCTGGAGCCCAGAAGTGAACACACAGAAAAAGAACACAGAGGAATAGAGACAGCTCTTTAGACAGGGCAGAAGCCCCAGGGAGAGAGACGGGGCCGTTTGCCTGATAGTCTACAGCTGGCCTTGTGGAGAGAGCACAGCAGCTGAGCCTAGAGAAATGGAGCCCCAGGAAGAGAGGAACCAAAGAAGCCTGAACTCTAGGCAGTCATCAGCAGCCAAGATTTTTGGTATTTTGTATCAGCACCCTTTGGCTGACTAATACAGATAGATGTCAACACTAGTTCAACTATTGATAGGAATCCTCCCTTTAAAAAAAAAAGAACAGAGAAATTGGAAATGATATGTTATCAGGGACATCTGTTGTACAGAAATAATGCTCTCTGTTGTAAAGAAACATACCATTCCTAAGTTCTTATCCAAAAACATCATAGTGCTAGGAAAAAAGTAAACCAACCAAAATTTTCCAAAGTGCATGGCAGAGGTTCTTCTCCTGAATTAGTTACTTGAAATTCTTTCCCAATCAAAATCTTGGAATATTCAGCAGTGTCTGGATGTGTGTTTATCTCTTGAGGTTTCTCTTTGCCTGGAGTTTTAAACATTTCTGTGAGACCTGTTATATGAAAACATTTGGAAAGCAATTAGCATATTGCTTATACATATGCAAACCACCATCCCAGCCCTTACAACCAAACAAATGGTGGGAAATAAACAACAGATCACTCTAGCATTCCTGACAGATAGGGCCTGCTAGAAGAGTGACTCCATTAATACTGTACTTGAGGGGCCCGGCCATGTAGCCCAGTGGTTAGGGCGCCTGCGTACCACATGGGAGGCCCCAGGTTCGGTTCCCGGGGACCTCTCCTAGTGGGCAGACCGCCTTGAGAATGGCAAGCTGCCATGGGCTGACCAGAGCCACCGTGGGCAGGGCAAAAAGCTGCCACGGACA
>PVKH010017525.1:0-15391 GCA_004027955.1 Chaetophractus vellerosus | reverse complement strand
GTTTGACAGCGAACTTCTCCCAGGAACTCATCGACGACCCTTCATCAGTCTTTCATCGGAGCCCCTGGCTTGCAGCCTGCCAGCGGAACCTGGACTTGTGTATCCCCACAGTCACGTGAGAGACTCTTATAAAATCTTATATTTTTAACAGAGATCTCGTGTTGATTCTGTTTCCCGAGAGAACCCTGACTAGAACAAGTAGTCAGATTGGTAAAAATTGCAGAGTAAGGTAAGAAAAAAGAGAGCATGAGGTCCCTACTGCAAGAAGAGAAACTGGCAAGGTTTTCAAATAGGAGAGAATATGTTCACCTTTAAATTGCAACACTTCCCATCTGCCAAAAGGAATTTGCAGAATCATGGCAAACATTTCCACAGATGGTCTCAGACACAGCAGATCTGAAAGGTGATGTCTTGTCTAAACCAAATACCTTAAGTGATTTTTCTTTTCATAGATTTTTTTTTAAAGATTTATTTTTCTATTTATTAAACATCCCCCCCTTCTGCTTGTTCTTGCTGTGTTCAATTTTGTGTTCATCTGTGTCTGCTTGTCTCTCCCCGCTGGGGCGACCCACTGAGTCAGCTCACCGGCACGGTGGCCCACCTGCTCGCGGGGGTTCACCTTTGCTCCCGGGGGCTCGCCTTTGCCCGCGGGCCTTGCCTTTTCCCGTGGGGGCTTGCCTTTTCCCACAGGGGCCTGCCTTTCTTGCCCGAGGGGGCTTGCCTTTGCCTGCGGCAGCGTGCCCCGCCACATTGGCTTGCCTTCTCAAGGCAGTCTGCCCGTTCGAGGAGGCCCCGGGGACTGAACCCAGCGCCTCCCATGTGGTAAACCAGTGCCCTACCAACTGGGCTATAGCCAGCCCCTCTTTTCATAGATTTTTAGATAATTCCTCTTGGTAGAATGTCTAGTTATAACCAGAGCTGCAGGTATCAGAGAACTGAAGAGACTGGAAGAAGGCACAGTGCCTTAGCAAATCCAGCTGTGATGACTGTCAGGTTTCAGCAGGTTGGGTTACCCACCAGGCCAAATTCTTTCAGAGACACACACATGTATGGTGTGGGAGGAATGGGAGGAAATCACTTAGGGCAGAAATGGGAAATTAAGGTTTTGTGTTTAATTAAGATATTTATCTTAAACCTCTGAGAATGAAAGGGGATTGCTTTTCCTTT
Organism: Chaetophractus vellerosus; assembly: GCA_004027955.1. Lineage (NCBI taxonomy): Eukaryota > Metazoa > Chordata > Mammalia > Cingulata > Chlamyphoridae > Chaetophractus > Chaetophractus vellerosus. The sequence continues at coordinate 14,224 of PVKH010017525.1, read as the reverse complement.
GCTCTCCTTAAATAGCACTCTGTATTCTTTAGACAGAGCATATTTAAAGATTTAAAGAAAAAAGCAATATGAACTATGTAATGCAAGAAAGGAATTATGCCTATCAACATTCTTCACATGCTGAGTAGTACAACTGTTCATCTGTGTGCAGCTGAATCTAAGAATCCCATCTGCATGTTCAATGCAGCAAAGATTTTACATCCAAGATGTATCTTGGAATGACTGAATGTACTAAGCAGGGCTTGGGAACTGGAACACACAAAAGGAAGTTAGGAGTTCTGGGCCATGTTTAGCTCTATCCTTGCATGATTTGGTTCCATCCTTTGTATCTATTCTTTTATTAAATGTTCTATCCCTTAATTTCTGCACTGGAAAAATATGGTATAATTCCATCACCTGCCTAGCTTACTGGATTGCTGAAAGATATAATGAGCCATACTCATAAATGCCTTTGAGTTCTTTATTTTAAAAAGGCCCTAATAAATTTATTATTACTGTTATTATTCTCATTATTCATGTAAGACTTTCCTTTAGCCAAGGGCTATGTATAACATCATTATTGTCTCTCTAGATTAATAGCAGCTCTACCTGTCTTTTCTCACTCTTGGCCATGTATGCAATAATAAAATATTTACGTATTTCCAAAATTTTTCCTACAAATTGCCATTACGCTATTTCAATCCTATATTTCTTTCACTAGATCACATATATCAGTATTATCGTAACATAGAACTAGTAAATACATGAATCCACTAATGAAATAAAATCATGGTGGTTACTGGTAGACCAAGATGGCTGCATAAGTTCCAGGGTGCTGTTCCCCTACCAAATCTTTGAACAACTACCAAAAACTGCTAGAGTCATATTCTTTCAAACTCTGGAAAACAGTTACAGGTTTGCAGTAACTGGGTGAGTGCTGAATTCAGAAAATGCAGCTTTTAAAAAAAGATAGGAGAAGCTTGTGGTATCCTTGTTGGACCCTACTCCACTCCTTCCTTGGTGCAATGTGGAGCTAGCCTGCACTCCCATTGCAGGTCCCTGGTCCTATTCTGGAGGACACAGAGAGACCACTATATGCATACTGTAGTGCCTGTATGTTAGTGCCAGTCTATAAGGTGGCAGACTGAAAGACTAAATCAGGAAACTCATCCCTTCTCTGGCTCACCCTCCCAGAACTTGACTTGCAGGTAAAAACAGCTTGCAGACAGTTAAAGCAATGTAAGAAACAATTAAGTCAAAGCTGCTTGGGGCAAAGGATTACCCTGCTTTAAGTCAAACAATAGAGCACACCAGGTAGGGTCTGTTTCATAGGGAGTAGAAAGGACATTCAAATTACTGTAAATGGGGGAACTCCTAAGGTCATGACCAAATACAAGCTCATGATGAGACTCAGGCTCAGAAAAGACAGAGAGGAACCTGCACTTCACATTTGCCTCAGGATCGTCTTGAAGGACTGCTAAACCCTGAAGGAGAGCACCAGCCATTGCAGAGCCAATTTGAAAAAACTGTGAATGGTGTTTTTTGCTTTGGTTGGTTTGATTTTGTTAGCTCTAGGCACTCAAGGAAATCTCTGTCATTATCACTACCTGGATACAAATTTCAGGAACAGACAGCTAAATCCTAGTGATAACACTTTAAAATATTGAAATGTACAGTGTGCAAAAAAAATTACAAGACAAACAGAAAATTATGGCCCATCCAAAGGAACAAGATATAAACCCAGAAACCATCAACAAAGAATAGACTATGACATATACCAGAGAAAAACTTTAAAAAATAATCTTAAAAATGCTCAAGGAAATAAAGTAAAACACAGAAAAAGAACTAAAGTATATTAGGAAACAATGAATAAACAATATGAGAATCTCAAAAAAGAGATAGAAATTTTAAAAAGAAACCAAAGAGAAAATCTGGAGTTAAAGACCACAATAACTGATATGAAAAATTCCCAAGAGGGTTTCAGCTGCAGATTGAAGCTGCCAGATGAAAGAACCAGTGAACTTGAAGGCAAGACAATTGAAATAATTCAGACAGAGGAACAGAGAGGAAAAAAAGAATTAAAAAAAAATCAAACAGAGTCAAGGATACCTGTGGTACACCATCAAGCATACCAACATATACTTTATCCCAAACAGGATAATCTCTCAGAGAACCATGCCAAGACACATAGTAGTCAAACTGCCAAATGCCAAGGACAAAGAGAGAGTTCTGAAAGATTCAAGAGAAAATCAACATATTATATTCAAGGGAATCCCAATAATAAGTGCTGATTTCTCAACATAAACCATGAAGGCAAGAAGACAGGTAAAGTGCAAAAAGAAAACAATTGCCAACCAATAATTTCATATCCAGTGAGACTGTCTTTCAAAAATGAGAGAAAGATTAAGACATTCCCAGATAAAACAAAAGGGGAGGGAGATAATCATCCTTAGATCTGCCCTACAAGCAATGCTAAAGGGAGTTTTTTCAGACTGAAAGGAAGGGACACTAGACAGTGGATCAAAGCAGCATGAAGAAATAAAGACCTCCAATAAAGGTAACCATATGGATAATTATAAATGCCAGGACTATTGTATTGTATTTTTTGGTATTGTATTTTTTTGGGGGGGGTATGGAATTCCAGTTTTTACTTCTCACATATCAACAAATCTTACAGGTTCTAAAATGCAAGTACAAAAAAATTAATGATAAATCTATGGTTTTTTGACCTACAATCTATAAAGATATAATTTGTAACAAATACAACAAAAAGGTGGGGGAAAAGAAGGATATAGGAACATTGTATGTGCATACTATTGAAGTTAAGTTGATAGGAAATCAAATGTGATTTTTATAGATTTATAATGTTAAATGTAGGCACATGGTAGCCACAAAGAAAATATATGAAAAATATATAAAGAAATGAGAAGGGAATCAAAATGGTACACTACAAAAAATCAAATAAATATGTAAGTAGGTATTAAGGGAAGAATTGAGGCACAAAACAGGTATAAGACTTACAAAGACCAAATAGCAAAATGGCAGAAAGAAGTTCCACATTATCAGCAGTTACAGTAAGTGTAAATGGCTTAAACTCTCCAGTCACAAGGCAGAGATTGGCAGAATGAATTTTTTTAAAGTGTAGCAGTTTGATATTGTTTGTGAATTCCAAAAATGGATACTGGATCATGTTTGTGAACTGGTCTGTTGCTCTGGGCACATTATATTGGATTGGATTCACCAGTTTCACTTTTACTTGACTAAATAATGATTAAGGCTTTGGGCCATGTCAGTAAGACATTGAGTCCCTGACCCCTTGGTGCGTGGGGACTCACAGAGAAAAGACATGGCAGAGAACAGAGTTTTGAGTTTTTATTGGAGCCCCAGGAAGTAAACACACAGAGAAGAAGATATGTGGGGAAGGAGAGAAGTCTCCATTAGACAAGGCAGAGTCCCCAGGAGGAGATACAAGCCATTCACCTGATGGTTTACAGCTGACCTTGTGGAGAGAGCAGAGCAGCTGAGCCTGGAGATAAATGAAGAGAGGAACCCAGGAAGCCATACCCTTGCAGATGTCAACAGCCATCTTGCTCTAACACATGGCAACAGATTTTGGTGAGGGAAGTAACTTATGCTTTATGGCCTGGTAATTGTAAACATCTACCCCAAATAAATACCCTTTATAAAAACCAACATATTTCTGGTATTTTGCATCAGCACCCCTTTGGCTGACTAATACAGAATTTGGTACCAGGAGTGGGGTTGTGCTTTTGCAATTACCAAAATGCTGAAATGATTTTATAAATGGTTAAGGGGTATTATTTGGAGGAATTTTGAGATGCTTGATGGAAAAAGGCAAGAGTGATTTAAAGAGACCATTGTTAGTAATATGGATGCTAAAGAGATTTTTTATGATGCCTTAGAAGTAAATGATGAAACTATTATTGGAAACTGGAGGAAAGGCGATCCATGTTTTAAAGTTGCAGAGAACTTAGCAAGATTAACTCCTAATGTTTTATGGAAGACAGAATTTGAAAACAGCGAGCCTGGGCATTTAGCTGAAGAACTTTCCAAAGTAAACTCAGAGAATGCAGCTAGGCTTCTCCTTGCAGCTTATAGCAAAATGCTAGATGAGAGAGATAAGCTGAGGACTGAATTGTGGAGCACAAAGAAACCAGAAACTGATTCCAGAAAATGCAAACCTCTGGAAATCAAGCCCCCAGATGATAGTGCCCCATTTGAGGACTTAACTAAACTTGGAACTTGTAAATCAGGATTGAAGATGCAGTTATCTAGGAAAGACTTGTGGAAAATCTGTCTGATGGCTTGGACCCCTGCTTCTTCCATGCTAAACCAACAAGCTTTTTGAGAGAGCTGTATGAATAAAACCACTGTCAGCTTGGACTAAAAGGGACATGGAAAAGGAGAGATTGAAGGTGAAAATACTTCAAGAGGAAAACCATGGAAGCTGAGATCTGGAATTAAGACATTGCCTAAGGTCAAGAGGAACCCCACAAATGTGTACAGAAAGGGTGAGTTTGCCCTGGCAGTTGAAGAGGGTGGATGTTCCCACCTGATGTTCAGGAAGAGTTTTGCCACCACAGGGTACAGAGAGGGTGAAGCACATTCTCCCAAGGATTAGGGAGGTTAAGGTTACCACCCCATAGGTCTGAGAAGGATGGGCCTGTCCCCCATGGATTAGGGAAGGCCAGGTCACCAATTTGTTGCTCTGAGAGGGTTGGGCCTGCATGCTCAAGGTTAAGGAGAACGTTGTCTCCATCTCACTGTACTAGGGGGAATAAGACTCTAACCCAAGGGTTGAGTAAAGTGTGGCAATCACCCCAATGCACTTGGAGGGTGAGTTCCAGAGCTTGGTTGCCACCCAGATGCTGGATGAGGGTGGAACCAAGAAAATGGCTGTTGGGAAAGCCTGTGGAAAGGGTGGGTCCTCATGAGGCCCCTCAGACTTTGACATCTAATGAAGTATGCCCTGAAGGTTTGCAGAACTGTTCTGGACCCATAACTCATGTTTCCCTCCCAATTTCTCCTTATAGTAATGAAAATGTTTATCATTTGTCTGTCCATTTGTTTAATGGAAGCAGATAAATGGTTTTGTAAGTTTCAGACTTTGCCCCAAGACAAACTGTATTTTCTTTAAACTGATTGTGATATGGTGCTGTATTTAGCATTGTACTGATTTAATTTTTTTAAAAAAATATTGTGATGTCTTTTTGGAATTCAGAAGGTGGAGTGTACCTGTTTGACATTGTTTATGAATTCCAAAAAAAGATATTGTATTATGTTTGTGAACTGCTCTGTTGCTCTGGGCATATTAGATTGGATTGGATTCAGCGGTTTCACTTTTACTTGACTAAATAATGATTAAGGATCTGATTGGGCCATGTCATTAGGACATTAGAGGAAATACATGGCAGAAAACAGTTTGGAGTTTTGATATTGGAGCCCCAGGAAGTAAATACACAGAGAAGCAGATACATGAGTAAGGAGAGAAGGCTCTGTTAGACATGACAGAGGCCCCAGAAAGAGAGATAAGCCATTTGCCTGACAGTTTACAGCTGGCCTTGTGGAGAGAGCAGAGCAGCTGAGCCTGGAGAGAAACAAGCCCCGGGAAGAGAGGAACCCAGGAAGCCTGAACCCTTGCAGATAGTGGCAGCCATCTTGCTCCAACATGTGTCAACAGACATTGATGAGGGAAGTAACTTACAGTTGATGGCCTGGTAACTGTAAGCATCTACCCCAAATAAATACCCTTTATAAAAACCAACAGATTTCTGCTATTTCGCATTAGCACCCCTTAGGCTGACTAATACAAAAAACATGACCTAATTATATGCTGTTTACAAGACACTCACCTTAAATCCAAAGACACAACTATGTTGAAAGTGAAATGATAGAAAAAAATACACCATGCAAATAGTCACCAAAAGAGAGCCAGGATAGCTAAACTAATATCAGATAAAATAGATTGTAAGTAAAAAACTGTTATGAGGGACAAGGAAGGACACTATGCACCAATAAATGGGTCAATTCAACAACAAAATATAACAATTAAAACTATATATGTGGGGGCCAGCTGTAGCCCAGCAGATAGGGCGCTGGTTCACCACATGGGAGGCCCTAGGTTCGGTTCCCGGGTGCTTCTCCGGGCAGGCAGACCACCTTGAGAAGGGCAAGCCGCTGTGGGTGGGGCAGAGCTGCCATGGGCAGGGCAAAAAAAAAAAGTCACCACGGGCAGGGCAAGTCACCCGTGAATGGAGCAGAACCGCGCATGAACGGAAGCAGATCCGCCCGCGAATGGAGCAGAGCCACCTGCGTGGTGACCTGACTCGGCACATTGCCGCAACGAGGGGAGACAGAGCAGACACAGAAGAACGCAAAAAAAAAAAAAAAAAAAAAAAAAAAAAAAAAAAAAAAAAAAAAAAAAAAAAAAAAAAAAAAAAAAAAAAAAAGAAAATGAACACAGCAAGAACAAGCAGAAAGGGGGGGATATGTAACAACAACAAAAAACTATATATGCACCCAATAGCAGACCCTCAAAATATATGAAGCAAAGATAGACAGATTTAAAGGGAGAACTAGATGGTTCTATCTTAATAGTAGGAGACTTCAAAACACCACTTTTAATAATGAATAGAACATCTAGACAGAATAGAAATAAGGAAATAGAAGATTCAAATGATACTCTAAACCAACTAGACCTAACAGACATATACAGGACACTTCACACAATAGCAGCAGAACACACATTCTATTCTAAAGCACATGGGTAATGTCCAGGATAGAATATGTTAAGTCATAAAACAAATATTAGTAAATTTTAAAATATGGAAATCATATAGTGTATCTTCTTCAACCAGAGTGGAATGAAGTGAGAAATAAATATGGAACTTAACACACTCTTAAGCAACCAATGGGTCAAAGAAGAAATCACAAAGGATATTAGGAAACATTTTGAGGTGAATTAAAAAGAAAACACAACACACAAAACTTGTGAGATGCAGCAAAGGCAGTACTGAGAGGGAAATTTATAACTCTATATGTTTCTATTTTAAAAAGAAGAAAGTTCTAAATCAGAGACTAACCTCACAACTAGAGGATCTAGAAAATGAAGAGCAAATGAAACCCAAAGCAGGTAAGTCTCCTACTATTAAGGTAGAATCATCTGTCCCTATTTGCAGATGACATTATCCTATATACAAAGAATCCTGATAAAATCCACAACAAAGCTTTGAGAGCTAATACACGAATTCAGCAAAGGATGGGATAAAAGATCAACATGCACACATTAGTAGTTTTTCTTTACACTAGTAATGAAAACCCTGAAGAGGAAATCAAGAAAAAATGCCATTTACAATAGCAACTAAAAGAATCAAATATCTAGGAAAAAATTTAACCAAGGATGTAAAGTATTTCTACATGAAAACTACAAAAAATTGCTAAAAGAATCAAAGACCTAAATAAATGTAAGGACATTTAGTAATCATGGAATAGAAGATGAAATATTGTTAAGATGTTGATTCTACACAAAATGATTTACAGATTCAATGCAATCCAATAAAAATTCCAACAACCTTTTTTTTTTTTTTTTTGCAGAAATGGGAAAGTCAATCATTAAATTTGTATGGAAGGATAATGGGCCCTGAATAGGCAAAACCATCTTGAAAAAAATGAAGTTGGAGGACTCACACTTACCAATCTTAAAATTTATTATAAAGCCATAGTAATCAAAACAGCACAGCACTGGTACAAGGAGAGACATACAGACCAATGGAATTGAATTGAGAGTTCACAAATCATACCTATTGCCAATTGATTTTTTAAAAATATATTTTTATTAGAAAGATTGTGAACTTACAAAACCATCATGTACATGTGTGGAATTCCCCTACAACACCCCTTCACCAATACACTACATTGTTGTGAAACATTTATTACAGATTATGAGAGAATGTCATCAGACTATTAGCACTAACTATGGTCCATAGCATGCATTTGGTATCTTTTTTCCATACCCCCCACTATTAACACAGTACATCTTTGTCATTGATGCAAGAATATTACAGTTTTGCAGTTAACTATAGTACATTGATTACATTAATTGTATTTTCCCCATGCTTCTCCACATTTTTACCACCTTTCAATAATGCTGTACATTTGTTCTAGTTCATAGGACATTCTTGTATTTGTGCTATTAACCACAATTCTCATCCATCACTGCATTCACTATGTTATTCAGCCCCTAGATTATTCTCTACCTTTCTTTCAATTGACATTTACATCCCTAGACGAACTTTTTCAGTCACAATTTATAGACTAGCTGCATTAGTCTACTCACTATTATGTTACCATCAACTCTCTATTTCCACACATCTTTAGTCAAGTTAATTAAAAATTCTACATACATTAAGCATCAGTAGTCCTTCTCAGCCCTCCTCTTATGTCCTAACAACTTGTAGTCTAGGTTTTAATGCTGTGTGTTTATTCTTCACATTTAGCTCATATTAGTGAGACCATACAATATTTGTCCTTTTGCACCACTTATTTCACTCAGCATAATGTCTTCAAGGTTCATCCAAGTTTTCACATGTGTCCCAATTTCGTTTCTTCTTACAGCAGCATAGTATTCTATTTTATATATACACCACATTTTGTTTATCCATTCATCAGTTGATGGACACGGGGGTTGTTTCCATCTTTTGGCAATTTTGAATAATGCCACTGTGGACATTGGTGCACAAATGTCTGTTTGCATCACAGTTTTCAGTTCTTCTGTATACAATCTTAGTAGAGGAATTGCAGAATCATATGGCAGTTCTATATTTAGCTTCCTAAGGAACTGCCAGAATGTCTTCCACAGAGGCTGTACCATTTTATATTCCAACCAACAGTCAAGGAGTATTCCTATTTCTCAACATCCTTTCCAGCACTTACTGTTTTCTGTTTTTTTAAAAAAAATAATGTCCCTTCTATGTGGTGTGAGATGATATCTCATTGTCGTTTTGATTTGCGTTTCCCTAATAGCTAGTGATATTGAACATTTTTTTCATGTATTTTTAGGCCATTTGTATTTCCCCTTTGGAGAAATGCCTATTTAAGTCTTTTGCCCATTTTTAAAATTGGGTTGCTTGCTCTTTTACTGTTGAGTTGTATGATCTCTTTATGGAAATAAAACCCTTATCAGATATGTGGCTTCCAAGTATTCTCTCCCATTGAGTGGACTGCCTTTTGCCTTCTTGACAAAGTCCTTTGAATCACGAAAGTGCTTAAATTTGAGGTGGTACCATTTATCTATGTTTTCTTTTGTTGCTCATGCTTTTGGTATAAGGTTTAAGAATCCACCATCTACCACCGGGTCTTGAAAATGTTTCCCTATATTTTCCTCCAGCAGCGTTGTGGTTGTAGATTTTGTATTTAGGTATTTGATCCATTTCGAGTTAATTTTTGTATAAGGTCTGAGATAGGTGTCCTATTTCTTTCTTTCAGCTATGGATACCCAGTTTTCCCAGCACCATTTGTTGAATAGACTTCTGTCCCAACTAGGAGGGTTTTGTCAAAAATCACTTGATCACAGATGTGAGGGTCTGTTTCTGAATCATTAATTTGGTTCCATTGATCTATGTGTCTATATTTATGCCAGTACCATGCTGTTTTTACCACTGTAGCTAGGTAATATGATTTAAAGTCCAGAAGTGAGAATCCTCCAACTTTTCTCCTCCTTTTAAAGATATTTCTGGCTATTTGGGACCCCTTACCCTTCCAAATCAATTTGATAATTGTGTTTTCCATTTCTTTAAAAAATGCTGGTGGAATTTTAAAAATCAGGATTACATTGAATCTGACATTTTAACAATATTTAGTATTCCAATCCATGAGCATGGAGGTTTCTTCATTTATTTAGGTCTTTTTAAAATTTCTTTTAGCAATGCATTGTAGTTTTCTGAATACAAGTGCTTTACGTCCTTGGTTAAATTTATTCCTAAATATTTGATTCTTTTAGTTGCTATTGTAGATGGAATTTTTTTCCTGACTTCCTCCTCAGATTGCACATTACTGGTGTATAGAAACACTACTGATTTTTGCATATTAATCTTGTATCCTGCCACTCTGGTGAATTCGTTTATTAGCTCTAGCAGTTTGGTTGTAGATTTTTCAGGATTTTTCTAGGTATAGGATCATATCATCTGAGAATAGCGAAAGTTTTCCTTCTTCCTTTCTAATTTGAATGCCTTTTATTTCTTTTACTTGCCTGATTGCTCTAGCTAGAAACTGTAACACTATATTGAACAACAGTGATGACTGGGCATTCTTGTCTTATTCCTGATCTCAGTTGGAAAGCTTTCAGTCTTTCACCATTGAGTATAATGTTAGCTGTGGGTTTTCATGTATGACCTTTACCATGTTGAGAAAGTTTCCTTCAATTCCTATCTTTTGTAGTATTTTTTTATCAAGAAAGGATGCTGTATTTTGCTTAATACCTTTTCTTTATCAACTGATAGGATCATGTGATTTTTCTTCTTTGTGATGTATTATGCTGATTGGTTTTCTTGTGTTGAACCATTCTTGCATGCCTGATATAAAACCCCCTTGATCATGATGAATAATTCTTTTAATGTGTTGTTGGATTCAATTAACAAGTATTTTATTGAGAATTTTTCCATCTATATTCATTAGGGAAGTAGGTCTGTAATTTTCTTTTTTCATAATATCTTTTTCATAATATCTTTATCTTTATTAGGGTGATATTCGCTTCATAGAAGGAGTTTGGTAGCATTCCTTCTTGTTCTATTTTTTGGAAGGGTTTGAGTAAAATTGGTATAAAATCTTCTTTGAATGCTTGATAGAACTCACCTGTGAAACCATCTGGTCCTGGGATTTTCATTTTGGGGAGTGTTTGATGACTGTTTCAATCTCTTTACTTGGGATTGGTTTGTTGAGCTCTTCTATTTCTTCTAGAGTCAGTGTAGGTTTTTCATATATTCCTTGGAATTTTTCCATTTCATCTACATTGTCTAGCTTGTTGGCATACAGTTGTTCATAGTATCTACTTATGATCACTTTTATTTCCATGGGGTAAGTAGTAATGTCCCTGTTTTCATTTGTTATTTTATTTATTTGCACCTTCTCTCTTTTTTTCTTTGCCAGTCTAGCTAAGGGTTTGTTGATTTTGTTAATCTTCTTGAAGAACCAACTTTTGGTTTTGTTAATTCTATTATTTTTTTATTCTCAATTTCATTTATTTCTACTCTGATCTTTGCTATTTCATTCCTTCTGTTTGCTTTGGAATTAGTTTTCTGCTCTTTTTCTAGTTCCTCCAGCTGTGTAGTTAGGTCATTGATCTTAGCTCTTTCTTCTTTTTTAATAAGCTTGAGGGCTACAAATTTCCCTCTCAGTACTGCCTTCACTGCATCCCATAGGTTCTGTTCTTGTTTTCATTAGTCTTGAGGTATTTATTGATTTCCCTAGCAATTTCTTCTTTGACCCACCGATTATTTAGAAGTGTGTTGTTTATCTCCATATATTTGTGGAATTTCCCTTTTCTCACCTGTTGTTGATTTCCAGCTTTATTCCATCATGATCAGAGAAAATGCTTTGTATAATTTTGATCTTATTGAATTTACTGGGATCTGCTTTGTGATCCAACATAAGGTCTAACCGGGAGAAACGTCTATGAGCACTTGAGAAGAATGTGTATCCTGCTATTTTGGGGTGCAATGTTCTATATATGTCTATTAGGTTTAGTCCATTTATCATATAATTCAAGCTCTCTGTTTCTTTATTGATCCTCTGCCCAGATGTTCTGTCCAATGCTGAGAGTGGTGTATTGAAGTCTCCAAATATTATTGCAGAAACATCTATTTCTCTCTTCAGTTTCGCCAGTATTTGTTTCATGTAATTTGGGGCATCCTGTTTAGGTGCATATACATTTATGATTGTCATTTCTTCCTGGTGAATTGCTCCTTTTATTAATATATAATGTCCTTCCTTGTCTCTAATAACAGTTTTGTTTTTAAAGTCTATTTCATCTAATACAAGTATAGCTACTCCAGCTTTTTTTTTTTTTTTTTTAGTTACTGCATATGTGGAATATCTGTTCCCAGCCTTTCATTTTCAATCTATTGGTATCCCTGGGTCTAAGGTGAGTGGCTTGTAGACAGCATATAGATGGCTCATATTTTCTTACCTATTCCACCAGTCTGTGTCTTTTGATTGGAGAGTTTAATCTATTAACATTCAATGTTATTACTATAAAGGCAGTTCTTACTTCACCCATTTGACCTTTGGGTTCTATTTGTCATATTATATTTTCACCACTCTTTTTATACTTTTAGTTATTTTTACTGATATACTGAGTGAAATGAGGCATACACAAAAGGACAAATATTGTATGGTCTCACTGAATATGAAATCATTAGAATAAGCAAGTTTGTAGTGTCAGAGAGTAGAATACAGGCTACCAGGGGCCAGCATAGGGGTAAGAAATGGGAAGTTAATGCTTAATTGGTACTGAGTTTCTCTGTGGGACAATGGCAAAGTTTTAATAATGGGTGGTAGTGATGGTAGCACAACATTGTGAATGTAATTAACACCACTGCATTATATATTTGTCTTTGGTTAAAAGGGGAATTTTTAGTTTGTATATATTATTAGAATTAAATTAGGGAAAAAAACATAGGAATGTATGACACAAACAGTGAACCCTGCAGTTAATAGTATTATTATAATAATACTATTTATAACAAGGGTACAACACTAAGACAAAGTGTTAATATTAGGGAAAATTGTGTGAGTGAGGGGAATATATGGGAAAGCTGTATTTTCTGTATGATTTTTCTGTAAACATACAACTTCTCTAATTAAAAAATATTAACCATGAAAAAAAATAAAACCATAGTAATCCTTTTCTTTATCTCTGATGCATCACAAAATTCATGAGGATAATATGATGATATTACATATCAGAAAATATGAATATTTTGGAACATTTCTTTTAGAATTTTATTTAAATAATCTAGATTCTCTTATTCTATATGAGAAAAATGTTCATCACTGATTCCCCAATTTTTTAAGATTAAAACTTTAGCAACAAGAATAAATATTTCATTATTAAGTATGAAAAGTGCCCAGACACTTCCATTGGAACTAGTTAAACCAATTCAAGTTGCCAGGAAGTGAATACACACTCATATCAGGTATCAAATACCAGTTTTGCAACTGCCAGAGGGCCCATTTCTTAGAGCTGGTCTATGAGTTGCGTTCATCAGAATCTCCAAGAGAACTTGTTGAGAGACAGGTACCTGGGCCCGACTTAATAAAGACCTAATAAACTTGAAACTCTGTTGAGGCTAGGGTTTCCAGATTTAACAAATAGAAATGCAGAACATCCAAGCGCCCAGGAATCTGTTTAACAAGCACTCCAGGTGCATCTTTTTTTTTTTTGCCTTAAACAATGGGGATTTATTGTTTCATGGTTTGGAGGGTAGGAGTCCATCATCAAGGTATTGGCAGGACTTGCTTTCTCCAGAGTCTGTAGCAGTCTGGCAATCATCTGTCACATGGCAATCTTTCTTTTTCTTGTGTCTGCTCCTCTGATTTCTGCTGATGTGACTTCTACTTGTGTCCAATCTCCCTTGCTCATAAGACTTCAGCCAGATTGGATTAAGGTCTGCCCTTATTCAGTTTGGCCACACCTTAACTAATAACATCATCTCCATAGCTCTTATTTACAAATGCATTTTCACCCACAGGAACACAGAGTATGTATGACTTGAACATGTCTTTTGTGGGCATATTATTTATTCCCCAACAATGGTTAGGTTTGGCTGGGAATTCAAGTGACTGAAACTTTTGTTCTTTTAACTACATTGTTTTTACTGTGATCCTATGTTATTTATATAATCTTAGACTGTGACAAGCTCATCATTCTTTTCAGGTATTTGATCTGTCCTGGGCCAGAGAGGGAAACATTTGGTTTTCATAAAATATCCTTTCCATTAATTTTCCTTCCTCATATCAATATTAGAGCTTAAAATGATGAGACTTGCATGTTGGTCCGTGCAGGGGACACATGGCGAGAGCAGGGTGCAGAAGCCACGAAGGCGCCAAGCAGAGCACGGAAGCCACGGGTGTCGGTTCCCGCCCGGCCCTGGCTGGGCAGCGCTGCGGGCTGCGGCCTGGGCGGCGACACAGGCTGGTTATGACCGTTCGGCGTGCACTCCGAAACGGC